>JAODAL010074426.1:0-14375 GCA_025379985.1 Phyllomedusa bahiana
CTTCTGGAGGGAGTTATCGGTGACTTTGTGGAGCTTCCTCCCATCTCCCTCCTGTATCTCTGGAGCTCAGCCACAGTGATCTTGGGGTTCTTTACCTCTCTCACCAAGGCTCTTCTCCCACGATTGCTTAGTTTGGCTGGACGGCCGGGTCGAGGAAGAGTTGTGCTCATCCCAAAATTCTTCCATGTAAGGATTATTGAGGCCATTGTGCCTTGAGAGCTGAAGAAACTCTTCTGTAAGGTTGGCCAGATCTGTGCCTTGCCACAATTCTGTCTCTGAGCTCCTTGGGCAGTTCCTTAGACCTCATGTGCTCTGACATGCACTGTGAGCTGTGAGGTCTTATATCGACAGGTGTGATCCTTTCCTAATCAAGTCCAATCAGTTTAATTACACACAGCTGGACTCCAATGAAGAACCATCTCAAGGAGGATCAGAGGGAAATGGACAGCATGGGAGTTAAATATGAGTGTGACAGTAAAACAAAAAAAAAGAACTTTTTGGATCTTACCAAATGGCTGCAATGAAAGAAAGAGTGAAAAATGTAAAGTGGTCTGAATACCCACTGTACTTTCATGACATTTTCTGTGGCTTCCTGCACTTCTACATCAGCTGTTTAATGACAGGAAGCTCAGTCTTCACACACAAGAAATATCTCTGTGTCCAGCCCAGGAGATCAGGTAACCAAAGGGGTGTGGCTTCAAAGACTACTATTAAGAAGCTAAGGCTTTCAAAAGGAAAGAGGTAATAGGAGATTGGGGGGTAGTAGGATATCCAACGCTCAGCAAAGGATTCTGGGACTTGTAGTTTTACAGGGCAATGGGAAACTTTCAAACAGGATATTCTGCTGCTCAGATGCAGAGAAGGGAGGTGACATACAGCATTCGAAAAGCACAAATTACACAGAAAACATCACAGGGTGGTGAGTGAAGACTGGAAGACAGACAAAGCACAGCAAAGGATCCTGGGACTTGTGGATTTACAACGTAAAGATAAACAGCAACAGGAAAGAGGTAATAGGAGATTGGGGGTAGGAAGATACACAAAGCAGAGCAAAGGATTCTGGGACACGTAGTTTTAAAGGGCAATGGGAAACTTTCAAACAGGAAATGCTACTGGTCAGCTTCAGAGAAGGAAGTGTACAGACAGCACAGGAAAAGAACATTTTACACAGAAAACATCACAGGGAAATGCATGAAGACTCAGAAAAATAGAAAAAAAAACACAGCAAGGGATTCTGAGACTTGTAGTTTAACAGGACAAGTGGATATAGTGCTTTACCAGGGAATGCTGCTGCTCGGCTGCATAGAAGGGAAGCGACATTCAGCACAGAAATGAACAAATTACACAAAAAGTATTACAGGGAGATGAGTGAAGACTCAGAAAGATAGGAAAAAACACAGCAAAGCATCCTGGGATTCGTAGCTTAACAAGACAAAGGGAAACAGTGTTCTACCAGGGAATGCTGCTGCTCCGCTGGTGCCCTCTATAAACTAGTCCTAAGAATTTCTTGGGAAGCCCTACCTACAGGTAATGGCATGAGCCATGGTCCAGACCATGGCCATGTCCATTTCCGAGCCTCTATGGGTCTCTCAGTCGTTACTCACCTCTCCAGTGCTCCCTACCTTCACTCCCTTCTCTGTCTCTCAGCAAGCTGTCTGCTCGCGGCTAGCCTTTAGGGGCCAGGCATGATTGGCTGAGGGAAGTTGGGGGCCCTATAAATCAGAGAGCAGGCACACTCGTGCCCCCCCAGCTTTCCTCAGCCATTCATGCTTGGCCCTTGGTAATTTCTGGACACCTCACACTACATCTCATGCCCAGATATTGGCATCCGTTATTTGCATGTCAACCATTCCTGATTCATCTCCTGCTACTAACCCCCCACCTTCTGGACCTTTCCTTATCTGCCTCCTACGCTGACCTTCTGTCTGAACCTGACCTCACTTGTACGCTGCCAGCCCTGACCGTATGCCGGTTCCCAAGGACGACGTCTCTGCCTCACACTATGGTACCATGCTACTCTTCACATCAGCTGTCACCTTGAGGTCCTACATCGGGATAACAACCTGGGAGTCCCCGCAGCAAAATCCAACCTGCTTTGAAAAACTTTGGTGAAAATGGGGGGCTCCTTAGACTCTGCTCCCCGTCGTAGGTTGCATCAACTCCTGACAGTGACCCAATGGATCCAGATTAGTGAAAACATCCTCCAAGTGGAATTTCGTGTCTCCACCATCTGAAGATCTGTTGCTTGAAGATTGGATATCCTCAGTCATCTTAGAACATGTATGTAGTTGCGCCAAGTGTAATTCTGGCTTCGATTGACCACCTACAGTAGGACCGATTGACTCCTCCTTTTAGCAAAGCACAGAGCTGTCATGATTCTTCTCAAAATGATTGTGTGGTTACAACATGGATCATGACTGGGGACTGGTCACTGTAACTTCTTTCCTATGGGGTTCCTTAGTATTTTAAGTACTGAAGGAACTACTTATTCGGAATTGGGCAAGTATAACAGAGCGTCCTCCCATGGACCGACCCAAGAAGGAGGAAGCTCTTCCATCAACCCTGCCTCCATGAAGAACTGTCTAAAAATAATAGTCCATGGTGGTGACTCAACTTTGGAACCCAACCTTATCGGAGCAATGTACATCCTCCATCTATGTCCCTGAGGGCAGATGAAGGACTCTACTAGACAACGGGGCTATATTTTTATTTTTAAACTCTTTTTTGCACATGTTATGTCTTTATGTTCCTTATTTTGTGTAATTAAGCACTGTGCATGCATATTAAAGCATAAGGGGTTTCTAGTTTTGGCTTTTTGTCCTAAAGAACCTTATGGTCTTGGTGCACTGCAATCAGTTGTTTGTGCATGATACCTGAGAGTGTATGATGAGTGGTGCTGAGACTGATCGCTCATACTTGATATTTAGTAGCAGCTATAGTGTTCCTGGGTATGAGGACTATTTCGGGGAAAAGAAGTGCTCCAATTGTAGCCTTATAGAATGTCAGGTGTGAGACTGAGCTGCAGCTCATACCCATGCTGCACTGATGATTGGGTCATTCATTTGTCCCCAAGTCCATGGCTTAGGGGTCTATCATTTCCCTGAAATTGGTGGCAGCGGTGGGATAGAATCTCCTAATTAAGTGTTTTCCATTTTCCAGACAAGGGATTTTTATTGCAAGTAGTAACATCAATTTTTTTCAATCTACTTCACACGGGGGAAGTTCCAACATGAACCTTCCTCTTGCAAATGTGTTAGTTTAGTAGTATGCCTGGGGTTGTTGTGTGCAGAGCCCTCTTCAGGTCAGGACATTCACACATATATCGCCTCTTTTCCGACTTTCTTTATGCAGTTTCCTTGTGAGCCTCGGTCATTGTCTTGTTACATCACCCAATGTCTCTTTAGTTTATTGTCATGGACTGTGGCCCTTACGTCCTTCTGAAAAATGTTCTCATATATCTCTAAATAAATTTTTCCTTCAAGGGGCCAAGCCCTGGGGGAGGGGGAGGGGGCAAACAGCCCCAAAACATAAGTCCCCGTCTCCATGCTCCACATTTTGATGTTGGTGTACAGTGTTCTTTTCATTATGCCCCCTCCCCCATGCTATACAGTTGCAGGAGGTTTTGGTGTTGGTGTGCACTGTTCTTTCCTTGATGTTCCCTCACCATTCCACCCAGTTGGAGGAGGTTTTGAAGTTGTTGTGCAGTGTTCTTTCCATCATGTCCGCTCCCCATGCTACACAGTTGGAGGAGGTTTTGGCGTTGGTGTGCAGTGTTCTTTCCATGATGTCCCCTCCCCCATGCTACACAGTTGGAGGAGGTTTTGGGCTTGGTGTGCAGTGTTCTGTCCATGATGTCCCCTCCCCCATGCTTCACAGTTGGAGGAGGTTTTGGGTTTGGTGTGGTATTCTTTCCATGATGTCCCCTCCCCCATGTTGTATAGCTGGAGGAGATTTGGGCGTTGGTGAACAGTGTTCTTTAAATGTTGTCCCCTCCTCTGTGTTGCACAGTTGGATAAGGTTTTGGTGTTGGTGTGCAGTGTTCTTTCCATGATGCCCCCTTCTTCATGATGCACAGTTGTGGGAGTCCTTGGGGTTGATGAACAGTGTTCTATCCATGATTTCCCCTCCCCCATGCAGTACAGTTGCAGGAGGTTTTGGAGTTAGTGTGCAGTGTTCTTTCCATAATGTCCCATATTCTATACTGCACAGTTAGATAAAGTTTTGGTGTTGGTGTGCAGTGTTCTTT
Organism: Phyllomedusa bahiana; assembly: GCA_025379985.1. Taxonomy (NCBI): domain Eukaryota; kingdom Metazoa; phylum Chordata; class Amphibia; order Anura; family Hylidae; genus Phyllomedusa; species Phyllomedusa bahiana. The sequence goes on from JAODAL010074426.1 coordinate 4,247, forward strand.
CAATGTTGTCCCCTCCCTCATGCTGAACAGTTGGATAAAGATTTGGGGTTTGTGTGCAGTGTTCTTCCTTTTCCCTTCCAAAAGGGTGGTTGTCCCCTTCCCTTTTCCATGCTGAAACAGATGGATAAGGTTTTGGTGTTGGTGTGCAGTGTTCTTTCAATGTTGTCCCCTCCCTCATGCTGAACAGTTGGATAAGGTTTTGGTGCTGGTGTGCAGTGTTCTTTCCAGGTTGTCCCCTCCCTCATGCTGAACAGATGGATAAGGTTTTGGTGTTGGTGTGCAGTGTTCTTTCGATGATGCCATCAAAACAACACAATATGGCCAATTATCTGATAAATATACACAACAATAAGCCTTCAGCTTGAGGAAGGAAGCAGCATCTTCTGAAACGTTCTACTGCTGCTTGGTTCAGCAATGGATATGGTGACTGCTCAGCACCAATATTGGAATTCAGCATCTTATTGACACAATGGACGATTATTGAAGCTGAGTATATTGTCTTTCAAATGTACTAGTATACAACAGTCATCAACTCTACTGAATGTTCTTTATTCATTGTACATATGAAAGATTTTCTACTTTAAATATTGGATACATTCTATACTACATAAATTCCTTTGTATTGAATAGTCTACTTGTATTGGTTAATTTCTTTCCATGATGCCCCTCCCCCATACTGCAGAGTTAGATGAGGTTTTGGTGTTGGTGTGCAGTGTTCTTTTCATTATATACACTCCCCCATGCTGCAGAGTTGGATGAGGTTTTGGTGTTGGGGTGCAGTGTCCTTTCCATGATGCCTCCTCCCCTATGCTGCCCAGTTAAATGAGATATTGGTGCTGGTGTGTAGTGTTCTTTCCATGATGCCTCCTACCCCTTGCTGCAGAGTTAGATGAGGTGTTGGTGTTGGTGTGCAGTGTTCTTTTCATTATATCCACTACCCCATGCTGCAAAGCTGGATGAGGTTTTGGTGTTGGGGTGCAGTATTCTTTTCATTATATCCACTTCCCCATGCAACAGAGTTAGATGAGGTTTTGGTGTTGGTGTGCAGTGTTCTTTTCATTATGTCCCCTACACCATGCTGCAGAGTTAAATGAGGTATTGGTGCTGGTGTGTAGTGTTCTTTCCATGATGCCTCCTCCCCCATGCTGCAGAGTTAGATGAGGTTTTGGGCTGGTGTGTAGTGTTCTTTCCATGATGCCTCCTCCCCCATGCTGCAGAGTTAGATGAGGTTTTGGTGCTGGTGTGTAGTGTTCTTTCCATGATACCGCCTCCCCTCTGCTGCACAGTTTGATGAGGTTTTGGTGTTGATGTGCAGTGTTCTTTTCATTATGTCCACTACCCTATGCTGCAGTGTTAGATTAGGTTTTGGTGTTGGTGTGCAGTGTTCTTTTCATTATGTCCCCTCCCCCATGCTTCACAGTTAAATGAGATATTGGTGCTGGTGTGTAGTGTTCTTTCCATGATGTCCCATTCCCCATGCTGCACAATTGAATGAGGCTTTGGTGTTGGTGTGCAATAGTCTTTTTCTTCATATTGTTGTTCATTTGTTCTATAAAGTTCAACTTTAGACTTTCCCATCTATAGTTGATTTCCCCAGACACATTGGGGTAATTTCAGGTGGTCCTAGGTAAAAACAAGACAGAACCCAGTGTTTTTGTGTCCCACAGGGTCTTCCTTCATTGTGTGCTTCCATCATTCTTGATCAGTGTTTTCAAATAATTGTCCCATGGGTTCTGCAGGTTGTAGCGTCTTCTGCAGGTCTTTTGCTGTCTCCCTTTGGGTCTGTCTGACCCCCTTTCATTATGGTCTTCAACTGATCTTCTAGGAAGAGTAGAATAATCCTAGATTTCCTCCTCTTGTAGACAGTGCACCCATGGATTGATGTACGCCCAGGTCCATAGACTTTGTACCTTTCCACCACCATGTGTCTCTTTAACTGATCTTCTGGAAGTTGTTTACAGCAAGGTATAGTTCATACTAATCTTTCAAGATAGGCTTTTCACACCTTTATTTAATGGATGGAAAAGTGAAAAAAAAAGAGGAGTAATCAGGAGTAGAAGGAAGGATTTAAAAAAAATGGAGGCAAGAAGATGCTGAACTACTAATTTCGGTCAGACTTTAATCATCTGGTAAGGGTTCACTTTGGCGTTCTAATTAGTATAGCCTGCTTGAGAAAGAAGAGTCAAAACACACAGGAGAAGATTTTAGTATCCAAGAAACCTGCTTTTTCTCTTAAAACAAAACCCACAGACAGTTTTTATAGAAGTTCATCCAAAAAGAGACAAGGGGTGACGTGTATGTCCGGGGCTGCGCCAGCAGTCTGGCGTCCTTTCAGCCTAAAAACTGGCGCAGCCCTGGCGATTGATGTATTAGCAGACACACTCCAAAATTAGGTGCATTATAAAGCACCCACGGCACTTTGTAATGCACCTAAGATGTGGCACGTTCTGGAAGCGTGTCACACCACAACCGTATGATTTCACACATTTATGGCTTCAATATGGCAAATCCAGGCCATTACTGCTGGAACATGTCAAGCACTTTAAAAGTGGTTTACCTGAGTCAGAAGTGTTGCTTTATAGCTAGAAAGCAATAAATCTATGACCGCAGTAGAACAGGTTCATAGGTTCAGGCGCATTCTATGCTACTAATGTGCGCAACAAAATGGCGCCTGGGCACCAAAAATCATACATGTTGCCCAAGGAGTCAGGCACAGAGCCAATCACTTATTAACACATTAGAAACTCTGCCCCTGTGAAGGGGTCTTTTAAATAATTAGTAAAATTTTTTCCCTGAGGCCGAACACCACAACCATATTTGGTATAAAGTAATCCGGAATGCAACTTAAGATGAGTCTTACATGGGATACAGAGGCGGGACGACGGGTAGGCCTAGGGCGCCTACCTCTGCCTATCCCTAAGGGGCGCAAGCAGGGCCCAACCCTCGCCGGGATCCAGGCCGCTGCCGTGGGCCTGAAGCGTCGGCCGCATCTTCGACTGCTTCTGCGGAGCAGAGAGTGAGCGCTCCCTGCCCCGCAGACAGTGTCGGACCCGCTCCCCGGAGGATCGCTGGATCCTCCGGTGAGCCGCAGGGCCGACACAGCGAGGCCGCCGGTTCCTCATAGCGCTGAGGACCCACCGCGGCCCCGTGCGCCTCAGCCGGCAGCGTCGCGATGAAGTGATGTCATCGCGACGCTGCCTCTCCTCGGGCGCACAGCGCGTCATAGGCCGTGCGCCCGAGGAGCTGCCGGAGGAGCGTGGGACAAAAGAGGAGCGCGCGCCCGGGAAGCAGGTAAGTATGAATGTTGTTATTTTTAAATGCCTGCCTGTGGCCCCCTATATAATGCCTGTAGCCCCCCAGCCCCCATAATGCCTGCCTGTGGCCCCTATATAATGCCTGTAGCCCCCCATAATGCCTGCCTGTGGCCCCCCATAATGCCTGCCTGTGGCCCCCTATATAATGCCTGTAGCCCCCCATAATGCCTGCCTGTGGCCCCCCATAATGCCTGCCTGTGGCCCCCTATATAATGCCTGTAGCCCCCCATAATGCCTGCCTGTGGCCCCTATAATGCCTGTGGCCCCTATATACTGCCTATGGCCCCACCATAATGCCTGCCTGTGGCCCCCTATATACTGCCTGTGGCCCCCTATAATGCCTGCCTGTGGCCCCCTATAATGCCTGCCTGTGGCCCCCTATAGACTGCCTGTGTGCCCCGCATAATGCCTGCCTGTGGCCCCTATAATGCCTGCCTGTGGCCCCCTATATACTGCCTGTGGCCCCCTATAATGCCTGCCTGTGGCCCCCTATATACTGCCTGTGGCCCCCTATAATGCCTGCCTGTGGCCCCCTATATACTGCCTGTGGCCCCCTATAATGCCTGCGTGTGGCCCCCTATATACTGCCTGTGGCCCCCTATAATGCCTGCCTGTGTGCCCCCTATATACTGCCTGTGGCCCCTATAATGCCTGCCTGTGGCCCCCTATATACTGCCTGTGTGCCCCCTATAATAGCAAACGTGTAAAGACAAAAAATGAACCAGCTTACCCCCAAACGTTGGTGGCCTCCGCAAGTATCCCGGTTAGAGCGAACCGTATGAAGTCCAAAGCAATATGAAGTAGTGGAACAGCGGTACCAGAAACGTGTAAAAATCCAAAGATCCTTTATTGTAGAAACATGTTAAAAAAGCCAGGTATCCCAACAAAGCATAGCCACAAAACCCCCGGAGGGGAGCCGACGCGTTTCAGGTGCACAAGTCACCCTTAGTCATGGCATGCATAACCCACCACAGTGACTACTATAAATACTATATATAAATGAACTAAACCATGCTCACCTGGCTCCAGCCGCTTGCCAGCCACCCCAGGAGCAACCACTTCCGGTACGCAGCCGCGCACAGAGAAGCCGGCGCCGGATGCCGACACGACGCACGGCGTCTATGCGTAGCCGCGCACAGGAAGCGGAAGTGACGCGCGAAGCCAAACTAAGAGCGTACAAACATCACCACGGCAACGGATACCGCCGCCCCGGTGATGGAGGACGCGGCCAGATAACGGACTGGAAACCTAAAAAGGTACCAGTCCAACCTGCGGAGTAGAACAAAAATACGCCGGCACAACAGCCACTAGAGACAGGGAGAGCATGTAAAAACAATTCAATATAAAACTTCAAAAGCAAAGAATAATAAATGAATGCAATATATACCCAAAAGAGCAATTATTATTCATCAAAATATGACATCTGTTAAATTCGTACATGATTGCTTGAAAAAGAAAAGAAAAAGAAAAGAAAAGAACACAGGAAAACAAAACATGTACAAACACAGGAGGAAGAGAAAAAAAAAATGGGGAAAAAGGGAGGGGAATAAGTTAATAATGAAACATCCACTCCCTTTTGAGGTTCAATCCCATCGGAACTGCAGTATCCAATGTGATAATCCAAAATGCCTCCTTGTCATGGAGCAAATGCTCCAGATTCCCACCCCTGGCAGATTTAACTACTCTATCAATTCCCATGATTTTAAGTTTACTGAAATTACCATGATGCACATCCCTGAAATGGTTCGACAAATGAGATCTATTACGTACAGATGTACTTGTGATATCATTGAGATGTTCAAGAATGCGGGTTTTTAACCGTCGAGTAGTACTACCCACGTAGTGGAAATTGCACCAATACAGGTGGCCAAATATACGACACGATGTGAGTTGCAATTAATATAATTGCGAATAGTGAATGCTTTAGTTTGTTGAGTGTTATAGAAGATTTTTCCAGAATTAACAAAACCACACACCCTACATGGGTTAGATCCACATCTGTAGAAGCCCATGAATCTCAGCCAAGTTTGTCTGGGTTTCTTAGACGTGATCGAATTAGGAGCCAATATACTACCCAAGGTACAAGCTCTCCTAGTAACAATGCGGAGGCCCCCAGCCAGGGAATCACTGAGGGCAGGATCTTCAGACAAAATAGATAAGTGTTTCAATACAATTTTCTTGATGGCCTGAAATTGAGTGTTATAATCTAGTACCAGAAAATTATTATTGTTCCTCTCAGGAATGCCCTGGTTGTGGGTTTTCTTGGATTGTTTGGGAGAAAGAAGCTGATCTCTGTTTTTTCCCGTACTTTAGTTATGGCCCGTTGCAACGACCAGTTGGGATAACCCCTTTTGGCCAATCTGCTAGAGATGGCTTTGCATTCATCTACGAAATCTGCTGATATACTACAATTTCTCATAGCCCGAGTCATTTCACACACAGGTATAGACCTGTGGGTGTGTTTGGGGTGAAAACTTCGGTGGTGCAATATAGTATTACCGGCCGTCGCTTTACGGTACGTGCGAGTGACAATATTGTGTCCTGGTTCACCAAAGAGTACAAGGTCAAGGAATTGAATGGTATCTTTTTCTGATTGTTGGACAAACCGTAAATTACATGGATTGTTGTTTAAATAAAACAGAAAATTAGGTATGGCAGATACATCGCCCCTCCAGATAAAGAGGAGATCGTCGATGTATCTGCCATACCAAAATAAAGATGACAAAAATGGGTTTTCGGAGGATGTAGACGTAGGCGAGCTCCAACCAAACCATGACCAAATTAGCCAAGGAAGGTGAGAACTTCGCCCCCATCGACACCTCCTTAACCTGAAGATAAATATTGGAATCAAAAGAAAAAAAATTATGTGTCATAAGAAATTTCGTCGTCATCAAAATAAATACCAACAAATCCTGTGAGTAACCACTATAAGTTTCCAGAATAAACTCCAACGCATGAAGGGCCAAATGGTGTGGAATGGACGTATACAACGCCTCCACGTCGCAGCTAAGCCACGACATGTCATTGTCCCACACAACATTTTGCAATCTATGTAGGACATCCCGTGTATCTCTAAGATGGCTAGGGACGATGGTTACAAGCGGTTGGAGTTGATTATCCAGCCACTGGCAAAGCCTCTCAAGGAGTGAACCAATACCCGATACAATTGGTCGCATGGGGGGATTGGCAAGGTTTTTATGCACCTTAGGTAGCCCATATATAATGGGCATTATAGGAAATTCTACCATGATATAATCTTTTTGTTTCTGGGATAGTACCCCCAATGCCACTCCTTCCATTAGTAGAGAATCCATTTCTACCATATAAGCTTGTGTAGGGTCTTGGGCCAGTTTGCTATATGTAGTGGTATCTGAGAGCATGTGATACATAGTGTCACAATATTGCTCCTTGTCCATAACAACCACCATACCCCCCTTGTCAGCCATCCTAATAATTAACTCAGTTTTGTCTGAAAGTTGTTTAAAGGCATTTTGTTCCTTTCTACTGAGATTAGCAAACTTCCGACCGGGGGGCACGGTGGCAGCCAGTGACCTGAGGTCTCTTTCTACCAGGGCCTGAAAACGATCCATTCTTTGAGTACGGGAGTTGACAGGATAAAAATCCTGATTTTGGACCCTGAAGGGGGGAGGGGAGGGAAATCGCTTTGTAGATTCTACAGTGGGATCAGAAAAATCCTGTAGCTCCTGTAGTGTCATAACAGACACTTGTTCCCGAGGAGTCAAGAAATCCACATCTGAACTATCCCTGTAATCACTGCTGGTAGTCTGGCTAATCTCTCCTTGCTCATTCTCACTACATAAAGAGAAATGCCGCTTAACTGTGAGCAATCTAATAAATTTGTTGATATCTTTTAACGTAGAAAACATATCAAAATCAACCTGTAAACAAAAATTAAGTCCCAATGAAAGAACTTTCGATTGCTCAGAGTCCAATTGGAAAGAGGATAGATTTAGAACGTCCAAGTCCTCCTGGGTGTACACATCTTGAGTTGAGTTGGAAACTACTGAGCCTGGCGGGTCTTCATTTTTACTTTTTCGGTGTTTCCTTCCACCGCGTTTCCTCCACCTGCGTTTTTTGGCCCCCGTTTGTTCTTACCCTTTTGTTGCCGATAATAGGATTGGGAAGTCGAATTTGAGGACAATTCATCTGATGAGTCTATGTTCATGTCCGTATTGGAACCTGAATCTACAGAGCCAAAGCTCACTTTTCTTTGGTTCCAGTAAGGAGAAGGATGACGTGGTCTGCGCTTTAATATGGACCTTGGAGTGGTATAGTCCTCATTCCTTCGCCCCCACTCATAAACAACATCCTGTTCATAGTCTCCAAGATCTCTTTGAAACTTATTTCTATTCATTTCCATTAATGATTTCTCAATTTTCTCAATATTGTCATCAACCCGACTTATAACACCTTCAAATTCAGAAACATCCATCAGTGATTTCATCTCTTCTCTTATACTTTTGATATCCGCAGAGATTTGTACCAACTTAAGTTCCTCGTACTTGACAATTAATGCCATTAATTTCAATGAACATGCACTGAGGATCTCGTTCCATTCTGCGGTAAATTCAGTTGAGAAAACCATAGTGGGGACTTTTTTTATGCGGAGGCCACGGGGTATCATATTTCTCTGTATGTAATTAGACAGTGTAGTTTGATCCCACCAGGTACGTATTTCCTGTGCTCTTAATTTTTCAAATTCCTTGCTTTTTAAGGAAAAGTCAGAGGGTTTAGATGCAGTGTTTTGCGCATCTTGAAAGACTACTGCAGCTTTTTGTTGTCTTGTAACAAGATTCATTATTGCACTGCACCTGGCATATGCTTGTTAAGGTTACCACATTGATAGGCTTAATGCCTGGAGTGGGGAAGCACGGTCCTAGCTCAAACAGCAAACGTGTAAAGACAAAAAATTAACCAGCTTACCCCCAAACGTTGGTGGCCTCCGCAAGTATCCCAGTTAGAGCGAACCGTATGAAGTCCAAAGCAATATGAAGTAGTGGAACAGCGGTACCAGAAACGTGTAAAAATCCAAAGATCCTTTATTGTAGAAACCTAAAAAGGTACCAGTCCAACCTGCAGGTTTCCAGTCCGTTTTCTGGCCGCGTCCTCCATCACCGGGGCGGCGGTATCCGTTCCATGGTGATGTTTGTACGCTCTTATTTTTGGCTTCGCGCGTAAACTTCCGTTTCCCTTGCGCGCTACGCATAGACGCCGTGCGTCGTGTCGGCATCCGGCGCCGGCTTCTCTGTGCGAGCGGCTGCTTACCGGAAGTGGTTGCTCCTGGCTGGCTGGAAAGCGGCTGGAGCCAGGTGAGCATGGTTTAGTTCATTTTTTGTATAGTTTTTAAATAGTATCACTGTGGTGGGTTATGCATGCCATACTAAGGGTGGCTTGTGCACCTGAAACGCGCCGGTTTCCCCTCCGGGGTTTTGTGGCTATGCTTTGTTGGGATACCTGGCTTTTTTAACATGTTTCTACAATAAAGGATCTTTGGATTTTTACACGTTTCTGGTGCCGCTGTTCCACTACTTCATAGTGCCCCCTATAATGCCTGCCTGTGGCCCCAATAATGCCTGCCTGTGGCCCCCTATATACTGCCTGTAGCCCCTATAATGCCTGCCTGTGTGCCCCTATATACTGCCTGTGGCCCCTATAATGGGCCCGCTTGAGCCCCTATTACGGCTGCTTGAAAACCCCCATAACCCCCTGCCCGAGCCCCATATTTCCGCCTGTGCCCCTAGTTTAAACCTGCCTGTATGCCCTATATCTAATATAACCTGCCTGAGTTCCCCTATATTTATAAACCTTTCCTGAGTGCCCCTATATCTAATATACCTGCCTGAGAGTGACCCTAATTATCTTATTACCTGCCTGAGAGTGACCCTATATCTATATATCCTGCCTAAAAGTGACCATATATCTATATACCTGCCTGAGTGCCCCTATATTTATATACCTAACTGTCTAAGAGGCAATATTCTATAACCCTGCCTGACAGAGAGGGCATATCTATATACCTGTCTAACGAGGGGGCGTATAACCTATAAGTAAGGAGTTTCTGGAAATGTGGGATTCTAAGATATTTGTGTCCAAATCTGCAGGAACGAGTATTGGCCGAGAGCAATCAGCATGAAGGGGTGAACCGGATGGAGAAGAAAAGGGGGGGGAACGGAACGACCCTGATCAGAAAAGACGTCTCCTGTGAGTACCTAAATGTAACGCAGTGTAATCACTTATATTTCTGCAGAGCGTCTACATACAACTAGTATCTACCACTATATGGTCACTGTATGGCGGTGGTATATGTAATCAGAGCCTGTGTACAGTCACATGTGGTGGTCGTGTTTGGTCAGGGTCTGGCAGGATTATTTGATCCTTAAAGGGTGTTATCGTTTCATTAAATGGTCTTCAGAATAAGGGGACAGTGAAAACAAGCAACTTTGCAATTGGATGTCATTAGCAAGCTGCCTTGTTCTCACAGTGTCCCTTATCTTGTGTTTTTATTTAACCCCTGATATCCAGTGTGGGGCTAATCCCTCAGGATCTTCCTCCTTGCAATTCACTAGATGAGAGCTCATTTACATTTTGTCAGCCCGGGTCGATCAAGAGCTGTGTCTCTGACTCAGAGTTAGGGGCCGTAGCATTTTCATTTTATACAGGCAGAAGAAACAGAATTACACGAAGGGCATACACAATCAGGAAATAGTACAATTGTATCGATCCCTGCCTGACTCAAAAGTTGGGGCCTAGCATTTTCTGTCTCCCACCTAGCAGAAAAAAGACTGCAGCAGATT
>JAODAL010074427.1:0-14374 GCA_025379985.1 Phyllomedusa bahiana
CCCACCTGGTAGGAAGGCTAGGTAACAAAAAGCAAGGGGGAGCCCCCCCAAAAAAATTTTCGTGACCATTTTCGTTAAAAAGCACTATTTTTGTACAAAATCGGAATTTCCCTTTTGTACTAGAGGGGCCCAAACCCAAAGGGTTTTTCCCTTTTGGAAAATGTGTTGCAATTTTTGCAAAATGGTTTGAACCCATACCTTCTTAAATCAGATGGAAACCCCTGAATTAAAAAACCCACAATACAAACACCAATTTCCCTACAAAAAATGTTGTATTTTATGGGATGTTTTCCCTGCCTCAAAAAAAATTTAAATTTGGGAAAAAACCCACGCGAAAATTTAAGTACGTGTACGGGGAAACATACGCGATATATTGCAGCCCGGAAATTCGCGAAAGGGCAGTTAACTTAAAAAATTGGGCCCCCAAAATTTTTTTCGATATAAAAATTGTGGGCTCTACATATTGAAAGTCGGGGCATTGATGTGGGGCCATCTGGGTATTAGAGGGGGGGTGAAAATAATGCGGAAACCCCGGAAAACGTGAAATAAGTGGGTTGTGGCTCTTGGACTCTATGCCCCCAATTGGGGGTTTAATGAAAAATTGGGGTTTTGCATCTTTTTTGTTTAAATTTTTTATTTTTTTCCCCTTTTTTTCCCCCTTTTTCCTATCTACTCTCCTTTTAGGATTAGTTTTACTCTTCCTAATTTTGAATGGGCCCCACCCCCCCTTTTTTTTCTTTTTTCTTTTTTTTTTGTTTTTTCCTTTTATTCCCAATTTTCCTTGGTTTTTAAAAAAAATTTTATTTTTTTTTAATTTTTTGTTTTGTGTATTTTGGGTTTTCAGTTGGCAGCTCCCACCGGAAAATAAGCGTATTTCATACGCTGCATATACCCTCACAATCTGAAGATCATGAGAGATAAAAACTGACTGCACATCATGGGCACCATACTTGAAAATCACGTCAGCGTTTTTTTGCCGAAGATGTTATATTATGATGCATGTATAAATATATTACATGTGATATGGGTTTGATTTATGGTCTGTTATGTGAGTATATATGTATAGTTTAATGTAGTGTGCATTATGGAGTTTGAAAAATAATGTTACATTCTAGCAGCAGGATATACTATGTAGTACCTGCTTTTGTTATCTTGCTTGGGTGCAGGATACTGTGGGTGATGTGAGATAGCCTGTGTTGATGCGCATGCCTGGTGCGGGGAATAGGTGCCGGCAATCACCTCGGCGTCCAAACGCGCGATGCGCATGTCGGGAGTAAATTTCCTTGGGACATGCGCAAGTTAGCGCGGGCACGGGCCGGGAAGTGGGGGCATTGTGCGGCGTCCTTCGAGCACGACGCTGCGCTAAGCAGCAACACAGGTGAGGTAGGTAGAAACTGGCACTATTAACATCTGAGGTAAACACCATTAAAAATCTCACCCCTGAGAAGCAAACAATACGCGCAAAACGCGCGTCGGGTTTGACAGGGTTCCCTACCTGCTGTCTTACACCACTTGGTATGTATGTTGTGCTGACACTGTCTGTATATCTGTGATATGTATATAGCCCTCTTTGAATGCGTATTAGTATCATGGTCCCACAAGGCTCAAAGCTTTCATTAGAATCTTTACATTAACATGGGCTAAGTATCTAAGCATTGTGCTTAATACACTCTTTCTGTTGTGCATAGTACTTGTTATGTCAGCATACCTTTGTATGCATCTTTTTTCGACATGTTAATTTGTGGGAAAACCTGTCTTTATATCGGTGATGCCTTATATACCTCTATTTGTTTTTGGTTTTTAAAAAATTATTTTTGATATAAAATAAAGATTGTTTTTTATATTTGATAATATTACTCTGTAGAGAATTCTTGTTGTGCATACAGGGTATGTAGGGTAGATTGGCCTAGGTAGGGCAGTAGGTTGGCGCGTCAGTTAAGTAGGCAGAACCACAGTTTGGATAGGAAGTATGTGGGTAGCCCCAATTAGGAAGCTAGGCAGTAGCTGGGCCACTGGTAAGCTGTAGGTGGTCCCAGGTAGCTAGGTGGTTAGGCCATGTGTAGAGCCCACATAGGGCAGGTAGATCAGAGCTACAGAGACAAGTCCACATAGGTATGGTGATAGATAGGCTATAGATAGGGCAACATAGGTAGATAGACTGAAGGTGAGGCCTGCATAGGTGGCTCGGTTGTTAGATAATAGTTAGTTAGGGCCCCACATAGGCAGAGGGCTTGAGGTAGGTTGTAGGGGGCCCCATATAGATAGGCAGGCTTAAGGTAGGTTACGGGGGCTCCATATAGGTATGCAGGCATAGTGGTAAGTTCTAGGTGGCCCCATATAGGTAGGTGGGCTTAGGGGAGTGTCCATTAGAATAATAGAAAATTGAATAAAAAATTTACTCGCTTGTCTTCACGATCCCCCAACGTGATGAGGGCCCAGCCAGCTTCGAGCCTTGCACAATGATATGATGTGTCATCATGCTGCCACGGTTAGCCTTAGGAGGATTAGCAGAGCAGAGCAGAGCATCAACGGCGCTCCTCTGTGCTAGGACCAGGGCAGAATCTGTCTCTAAACAAGACTAATATATATTTACTACACTAGCACCTATCCAGTAGACTTCGCTAGATGTGTCGCATACTAGATGAGTACGTGAGACTGAAAAGCTTCGGGCTCAGGGGGCGTAATGTGTATGTTGTCTGTGAGAGAGGCAGGGGAGGATGTGCTTTCTTTGGCGTGAGCTGGGGGCGTTCTCTTCAGTGCTTAGACTCGCCTATGTGAGGTAGGTTTCATTGGACTTCAGCAAGAAGTCTTAGTGTCTACCTCTTCTGTCGATGCGTCTTTTCTTACTATATATTCTTCTCTTACTAGATTAGTTACTCTCATCTCTGTGTACTCAAACTCTCTCTATCCATAGTGTTTCACACAGTAATTTACTCTCAGAACTGTAAATAGTGCACCAGTATTGATTTTAGAGCTCCCTTAGGTAACCAACCAGTAGAAAGTAGGATCACCAGATCCAACCAATAGATGAGTACGGCAGGTCTCACCTCAAGTGTTATATGTGTTTAGGTAGCAAGCCGCCACATTAGGCAGAAAGATAGTTAGTTCGCCACCCTTTTTGGTTGGTCTAGACCCTTATAACTTAGCAGATCACAGATAGTTAGGCAGACTCTTCCTCTTTAAGTATGGTGTAAGCATCAACATATTAGGTAGGATTGAGGTTTGTAAGTTCTCATTAGATATGGTAGGATTAGGCAGGTAAATACATCCACCATTTGTTATTAGCCACTCTTCCCATTAGTATAACTTACAGTTAGGCCCCTATATGTAGGTCAGCACCTCTTTTTGAGGTAGGCCTTATTGGTAGCTAGGTAGGTAGGGCTCACTCGTAGATATGTAGGTATATAGGTCCCCTCAGTATCTAGGTAAGTATATGGAACAAACATGTAGGGTATGAAGGTTTCATGTGCAGTAAGTAGGTAAGGTATAGAATTCTTCCATTAGTAGATTTATAGGCCTTTGGTAGGTAAAATATGAGTCTCCCCCAGTTGGTATTCTTGACGCCACATTAAAAATAAAAGAAACTACATACATCACCTCTCCGCCATTTTTTGCTGAACACCTTTGTTTGACGACTTGTAGTTGACATGAGGTGGAGTGATGGCAAGTGTAACTTCATCACTCCACATTGCACCGATGACACCACTGAAGTAGTCAGCCATATTACTTCAATTGTAAGCCATCTTTTCAATCTTCTGTCTCCTGCAGATGCCTATGCCCCTCAGAGTATTCTGTCCCCTCTAGAACTCTTCTCCCGCTCCAGGCACTCTACTGACCCTTTCACACTTCTCCAGACCCCTCTCGCTCCTCTAGACCCACCTGCCCACTTCCAGACTCCTCAACCCTCTCCAGTTTCCATTGTCCCCTCAGATTTGCTTTCCTCTCAGACTCCTCTTTCTTCTCAGTCTACTTCTGTCCCTCAAGACCCTGTTGTCCCATTACACACGCCTGCTCACATCCAGAAACATTTTATCAAACCTGTATTATCCCAGGGCTTTTTCTCGGGCTGGGCGAGGATTGGGCTCCTCCCCCACCTTTCACTCCACCTTCCCATAGGAACCGCCCTGTGTATTGGGAGCTGCATAAATGACTTCTGCTAGTTCTTATTTTCAGGGCAGGCCTTATATTTCTAAGCTTGAAAAAAAATGCAGTCGGTCTTATTTTCGGGGAAACACGGTAGGAGGAATATGCGTGCAATAGTTTTTGGTTCAAAACATACACAACAAATGGTTCCGCCGCCCCCGCCCCATAATGGGACTGATGTCCCTTAAGGAAAACATGTATGAAGGATGGCACGCTGATAGTCAAACTAGAACAGGAAATAGGTCCGCAGTGTGATAGACAGGTAATAGGGTCAGTTATTAGACAGGTAATAGGGCCCGTTATTAGGAAAGTAACAGGGCCAGTAGCCAGGTAATAGGGCCAGTAGCTAGGTAATAGGGCCAGTAGACAGGTATTTGTCACAGGTTCCCCCATGACCCCCCCTCAGTGTTCGTGAGACGCATCGTGCCGGTGGGCGAGTGGGCGCCAGGACCCACATGTGCAGGACGCGGGCGCAACTATGCTCCATAAAATCTAACCCAGCCCCGCTCCTGACTGCGGGTGTCTCAGCTTCTCCTAGCCTGCATGTTAATTTAAAGGGACCAGCGACGCAATGGTATTAATTTTCCATTGCGGTGCGCAAAACCCTATTTATAGCTTGCCCCTTCCTGTGCCCAGCGCCGGATCTTATAATGCCTATTGCTTATTGAGAAAGTTTTCCTGAGTTCTCCGTCCTACCGTGTACCGTACCTTCGTGCCTACATCCTCGGACGCAGTGACCCTCTGCTGCTGTCCTGATCTTATTGCCTGTCCTTCGACTATGACTACGCCTCACGATTCTGTACCTACGACTAACCTGTGGCCTGCATCCGAAAGCATAGTCACGTTCAGTGGAAGTGACCTGGTAGACTCCCGCTCGTCAGCCAAGTCCATCAAGCTTTTTTGCGGGGAGCTACTGGATGAAAACAGGGGATCTAGCTTAGATTCCCACTTATGGTGTGGCTTACGACCATAGCCTTGCCGGGGGCTCCAGATAGGATCCAGCTACCGCATGTGCATCGTGACATGTAATATCCGGCATGGATCCCGCCAGGGCTCTGTTTGCATTGCACTGGACCTAAACCACCATCGTGGCGCAGCAATCCCAGCAGGAAATCACTCAGCAGCCCAGCAAATCAGCACCTGTCCGCCATTATCAGCAGTGCCTTGCCACCACGCAGCAACAACCGCTCCTTTGGTGTCCGCTGCGCAACTTCGGCATCCACACCTGCTGCTGGTTTCAGGCTCGTCTTTCGCAATTGCCGTCTTAAGTTCGATGGGACTCAAAGCTTGCAGGGGCTTTATCACCCAATGCTCTCTGACATCGAGTAATGGGAACCAATTACCTACTGAAAGGATCGAAGGTCACTATTCGTGGTCAGCCATTCATTACGGGAAAGCTTGTGGACTGGGCCTACCCCACTTTGGGACATAGACGATCGCGGTCACGGGCTACCTCGCCACTTTTCTCACAGAGTTCCGCAGGGTGTTTGAGAAACCTTCCCGCGCTCATCTTCTGCTCGAAACTGCCTTACGATCTACGCACTGGAGACTCCTCAGTGGACGTCTAACGCAGTAGCAGTTCCGCAACCCTGGCCTCGGAAACTATCATGGAACCGATGCGGCATTAGCCGCCACCCTGTCAAGAATGGCTCTACTGCCAGATCAAGGATGCCTTATCCACCATGATCCGCTCTTCCATCCTTGAGTGACCTATCTTCTTTGGCCACGTCGGGATCGATAATCCGTTTTCTTGAAACGTAGAGAAGAGCTCCGTAATGAACATGACTGAATGGGTCGTAGTTTTCCCTGCTAGCTCCTGTATTCCAGAGGCCACCCACAGTTTTTCCTCCCTGCCGGCTACGGAGGAACCGCATGCAAGTGGACAGAGGCTCATTTGACTCCACAGGAGATGACCCGGCGGTGTGAAAAAAAACCAATGCCTCCTATAGATTGTTGCCAACCCCGAACATTTCCCGTGGGCTGCCCACTTCGTCCTCAGCCTCCGGGAATACCGCTACGACCCTATGCACGTGGGAGAAGCGTCCTAGGTAGAGAGCATTGGGTCCTCTCCTTGTTGAATCCATGCCGTTGACTGTCGGATCTTGGACATAAGGAGTTTAATTCATAGTTTCCGCCTTCTGGACTCCGGTTCGGCTGTGATAATTTGTCGTGGATCGTGGATCTGCCTAGGTGTCATAGATACAACATCCGTGGTCGCCTGAAAAGCCTGTTGTTATCTCCTATGTTGTGGGGAGATCCTCGGTGACCCGCAATCCAGTACCGTACGAGCCCTTGCTCCATCAGGTTTGCTAGGGGCGCTACATAAAGGAGAAGCTGGTGTTTTCGTGCTCCCTCGGTCATCCTCGTCTCTCCTTCTGGGTCTTCCGTGGCTTCAGCATCACTCGCCTGTGCTCAACTGGGAGACGGGCGAAGTCCTAGTTGGTGGCAATGGATGTCACGATCTCCCTGTTTGGTGGCACCCCGCCTGGTGCTTCCAGCTTCTTGCGATACCACCCACATCTTTGGCAGGCCTTCCTACTCCTTTTACAAGAATTTGCAGTTGTGTTCTCCAGAAGCAAGCGCTGAACTCTACCTCCGCAATCGCCTTTACAACTGCCCGATTGATCTGCTACCCAGGCACCTCTCCGCCTGGGGGGAGTCGTACCCACGCTGTAAGTACGCCGAGACGCACAGGCTTTGTCGGCCTTACTTAAGAAGAAAATCTCCGGGAAGGGATTTTTAGGAAGTCCTCCTCCCCTGCCAGGCTGGATTCTTCTTCGTACAGAAGAAAGAACGGCTCTCTACCGGTCATGCAATCGATTACCGAGGGCATCAACAAAGATACCATTAAGAACCGGTATCCCTGCCTTTGATTACTGACTTTCGATTGCTTCGGGGAGCCAGGATATTTTCTAAATTGGATGTGCGGGGAGCTTATAATTCATTGCATCGAGAGGGAACGAATGTGAAGAAGGTTTAACACCGCGAGTGGGCACTCGAGTAACCTAGTGATGCACTTTGGTCTCTGCAACCCTCCAGAGTTTTCCTGGAAGTTCATCAATGACATATTCAAGGGACTCCCATTACATTACCTGTCTCGTTGTTTGTGTATCTGGACGTATATTCTAATTTGTCTACCCCGATCTCTGAGTCCCACATAATCCATGTACGACGATCTCCGAGTTTGAGGCTAACCGCCTCTCGTGCCAAGCTCGAAAAATGTCTGTTCTCCAGTAAAGCCTCCCATTTTCGGCTACATTTATTTCGGAACTGCGAAGGCCGTGCAGATGGATACTTGCCAAATTGTCGCTGTCCTGGCAGTGAACCGAAGATCCCGTGGTGCCTCCGGAGCCATACAAAGATTCTGGGCTTCGCCAATTATGTATAGACCAGTTTTGTGCCACATTTCTCATATTGGTGTTCCCTAAGTGGGCTTTAGATCCAAAAGGGTAGTTAATCCGAGGTTATGGCCACCTGCTGCTGAAGAAGCCTTCTAAAGCTGAAGTTTGCATTCGCCTCTGCGCCCGATACTACACCAGCCGGATAGGAGACGAACCTTTCTTCTTGGAGTCGATGCCCTCATCGGTGGGAGGCCTGGCTGTGCTTACCCAAAAGTGTCCAAGGCAAGACCCTCACGTGTGTGTTTTTTCTCAAAACTCTTTTTCTCTGTGAGAGATATTACGAATATCGCTGGAGTGGGAATTACTGCCATAAAGCTAGCCTAGAGGAATGTGCGCGCTATCTCCTGGAGGGGCCTCAACCAACCGGTAATATTTACAGACCCAAGTAACTCCTCTATCTCCAGACGGCCGAGCATCAAAGAACCCCGCGCCCAGGCTGATGTTCCTGTATTCTTTTCCCTGGTTCAATTTACTGATTCATTTTCGCCCTGCAGAGATAAAACATCAAAGGCGATTGCCCCTCTACCGTGCCATGGACGTGTAGGAGACGACCAGCACCACGGCATATCATGTCGCTCCGAGAAGCTAATCTCTGCTGCACCATAGAGTTGCAACGTATTCACGCTCGGGCAAGACCTTATGTGCGCTCGGTCTACGGAGAAGAACATACTGTGATTGGGGACATTGCTGTTCATGTGGCAGGACACCCGGGAGTGAAGAAAAAAATTTTTGTTTTTTTCTCATTAAAAAAAATTTAAATACCTCTCTAAAAAAAAGAAAAATCTTTTATTTTTATTTTTTTTAAACATTTAATTTTTTTATAATATCCATTAATTTTTTTCTTAGGTCCTCTCTTATTTCCCGTTTTATGGGAGTGGCCAGTTGGCCTCAAGAAGACGTTCTATGAATTCGTGAGTCGTGCGTTGCATGTGCCCGCAAAAAAATTTTCCCCACCTCAAGCCGGCAGGTCTGCTGCACCACCCCTATTCCCCATTGCCCTTGGACCCATGGGGCCATGGATTTATTACTGCCTCCCGCCTTCCCCGTAATACCGTGATCGGGGGTAGTCAGGGATCTTTTTTCCCCAAGATGTCCCTTTCATTCCTCTGCCAGGTCTACCCCTGCTCTCTTGGGCCCACCTATTTTCCAACACATTTTGGGATGGGCTCCCCCCCATATAGTCCTGACCGGGGGTTCAATTTTTTTCTAGGTTCTGGCGTTCCCCGAAACAGTGAAACAGAGTGTCGGACGGGCATAGAAGGAAGGTACACCCCCAAGATACCTTTAGTCTCCGGTAAAAGAACCCGAAAGAGACATGTCAGAGATCTATTAGATCTCTAGATGTGGGTTTAGTAAAACCCTTTTGAAAAGGGCTTTTGCGGAGGGGGATAGCAGGGGGCCCCTCCACCGGGGGCAGTCCGGGGGGTTTGGGCGGCCTGATTAAGTTCAGGTGCGTCTGCCTCAAAAAAGGGCCGGAGCTCAGACACCCCACCTCTCCACCGGGGAAACAGGACCTCCCAAAGGAGCCTGTGGGAGCATCTTCCTTGGGCATATATTTGTTTTTTTTGTTAGTGACGGGCAAAAGGCCGCACGTGTTGGGGGGGGGAATTCCTTATGTTTATTTAGACCGGACAGGCATGGGTTTTGTTTTTGTTTGTTTGGTTTTTTTTGTACCCTGCTTAAAATAAAACGTCTGCGGGCATTTTTAAAAAAATTTCTGTTGTCGTTTTGGACTTCTGTCCCCGCTCAGCCTTGCCCGTCACCCAGGAGACACCACCCCCGCTCCCTAACCCTTAAAAGTGGTGGAGATGGTAAGCTTTAAATTTTTGGCCAGAAGAACGAACCCAAAAATTTAAAAAGGGCCGGAGTCCAAATTTGTTTACATCTTTAAAAATGGAGGATGTAATAAAGGCGATGTTTGCAAGCTGTGGCATCGCAACGGGAAGCTACCGCGGCAGCAGGGGGCTACCAAGTGCAGCAAAGCGCTGGGGAAACAGGCCGCAGCTAACAGCGCAAACGATTTACACAGGAGGAGCAGCAAAAGCCCCGGAAACCCTGAAGGTGATTGCAAAACCCCCAAATTCCAGAACGGGCCCTCCGGGGGGTTGCAGATGCACTCAACCTTCCATAAGAGCCAGTCATTTTTTTGAAAAAGATAACACTGAGATTTTAAAGCCTACCGACCACCTTTGAAAGGACGCCGACGGAATGTTGGCCCAAAAGGGACATGGGCAGGACTTTGGCACCCTTCCTTCAGGAGAACCCCAAAAGGCTTAAGACCGGAAAACGGGATGCCATAAACTATGACCTGCTGAAAAGGAATCCTAACCCGCTTGGAGTAAACGGTTTCTTCGGCCCCAAAGGGGGTACATAACTGGGTCTACAGCAGGACAAACCTCCACGCTCGAAAATGCTGCCCATACCCCTGACCAAAAGGGTTGCACCGGGAACCCCTGACACCCCCAAAAGGTGGAACGGTTGGTGATGGACCAATACTTGGATCCCCCCAGCCCCTTTCGCAAATGGGTGACCATGGAACCCCAAGAACGTGACCAGATGGTGGAGATGGTGGGAGGTACCAGCCCCGAGGACTGATGAGTCTGCCCACCCCCCTAGCCCCACAGGGGAGACTCCGGGACATCCGTAAGACGTTCAAAGGGGAAGAGGGGCGGGCAAATTGCAGAGTTTGTGCGTACGCGTGGGGAACTGACCCCAACTATAGAACCGGGCAAGCCTGCCAGGGATGTCGGGGCCCATAAGAGACTTAAAAAGGACAAAAAACAAATTTCCGTTGTCATAGCCGGTCAAAAGGTTCCATTGCCCATGTATAGGAACCAATGCAATGGAGCCCCTCGTATAAAACCCCGTGTATCACTGTATCAAGCGTGCGTGAGCATTTCCAACACGGGGGGTAGACACACATATTTTCCGTTACTATAGGAGGTAATAAAGGGGAAGCCTGTTTAGACTCGGGTATTCGGTGACCCTTTAAACCCGTTTGGGGTGAAACCAAAAACCCGTCGGGAAAAAACATAGGGGGGGACCTCATACATGGGGACACTCCCCAAATACCGCACTGCTATGCGGACACCGTACCCATTCGAGCCGTAAAATTTTTGGTGGGGGGTAGTCCCATGTTAATGCATGATGTCATCAGGGGGGGATTTTCCAATTTCTGGAATTAGGGGGCATAAAGTCTCAATACCCTACCCGCATTTGAACCCCCCATTTTGAGGAGGAATTTTTTCCCCCTATTGGGGCCCATGGCTGGGGAAGGAAAAAGGGGTTGGGCACCAGAGAGGTGCCCCCAGAATCAGATAGTTCAAGCCCCCTGTGCCCAATTGCCTAACTTGAGGTGCGAAAGGCCCATTTTGGGGGGGACAATTTGAAAGATCCCCCCTTCCAAGTTTGGGGAAAACGAAAAAATGTTTGACTATAATCTATGGAGCCGAACCACCTTTCATTCCCAAACATGCTGAAAAGGGGACCTGTTATATAAGGGGGGAAAAGAGGAGAAGTTTAGTAGAGAAACTGGTGGTCCCAAAAATTTATAAAAGGGGCCGAACTAGACTAGCTCAGGGTCACCTAATGGGAGGGCACTGGGAAGTGAAAAAACTACCGAAAGAATCTTGCAACGGTTTTTTTTGGCCCAGGGAATTTAAAAGGGAGGTGAAAGACTTTTGTGAGTCCCCCCAAGTGCCAATTTCCCCCCCAGGCCCCACTTCTAGCCCTCTGGCCCCCCCTCCCAAATCATTAGGCCATTGGAGAATAGCCAGGACCGGTGGGTCCTTTTGTCAAATCTGCTCGAGGGCCCCCAAAAATTCCGTGATCCTGGACTAGCCACTCGGTACCCGGAAGCCATACCCTTTCGAACCATCATCCAAAGGGATTTCAAGGGGTTAGTACAGGTGTTTTAGCCGGTGGGGTTACCGAAAGGGAAAAACTGACAATCAGGGGACCCCCTTTATGTCCCAGTAATGAAAAACTGTGTAAGTTGTTCCCGGGAAACAGCAAGAAAACCCCTGTCTACCATCCACAGACCGATGGTTTTTTAAGAGGTTTAATAAAAACCCCCAAGGCAATGCAAAGAAAAAAGTTTGGGCAAAGAGGGAGAAACTGGGCTTCCTGCCCCCTACCATGTTGCCATCCGTGAGGTCCCCCCAATCCTCCACAGGTATTCACCATTTGAGTTGCTGAAAGGTCGCCCCCTAGGGGGCCCTTTTAATTTGGGGGAAAGAACCCGGAAAAAAAGCGACCCCCTATAAGACTTCTAACACTGGCACAAATGCAGGGCGGGGTCGCGGCAGTAATGCCCATTTTTCGGGAGCATATGGGGCTCAGGAGGGCCCCCAGAGGGTAAAAAACCGGTTTTCCGGATACACGTTTGCACCCCGGGGACCGGGTTTTGGCGATTCCTACCTAGAAGCAATTTTTTGGCCAAAATGGCAAGGCCCTTTTAGGTAAAGAGCAAATAAAAAAGTGAATTAAAGATCCGTCAGCCCGGTAGGGAACCCGAGCAAGTGTACCCAAAAAAACTCAAAAACCAAGGAAAGCCGACTATCACTTGCGCAGACCCTTCACTGCCCCGAGTCACTGGGCGCAAAGACCCTTGTTACCCAGGGGAGGATACTGACTCCCTTTCTAAGACACAAAAGGTAAATAAAAGGGGTTTCCCCTTTAAAAACAAGAGTTTTTTTTTTGAACATCCCAGGGCGCAGTCCCTCATTCAACATAACACATTTCAGAACCAGGGGAAAATTAAGCGAGACCCTACCGCAAAACCCAAAGGGCCGGAGAGGGTTATCTCGGGAAAGGGAAGGGAAAAAGCGAACTTGGTAATTGAGGAGTCCATAGCCAATGGTCCAGCCCCCTAGTTCTAAACCCCAAGCCCGAAAGGGAGCTGGAGGTTTTGTAAGCTTTCGCAAACTAAATGCCATTTCCAAGTTCGACGCTTACCCCAAAGCCACGGGGGATGAACTTTTTGACAGGTAGGGAATGCACGGATATAACCACTCTTGCTTAACAAAAGGGTATTGGGGAAATTCCCTAACAGACAAGGCCAAAAAAAAAACGCCTTTCCACACCTGATGGATTTTCCATTATGTGGTATTGCCTTTTGGGCTAATGGGGGACCGGCCACGTTCCCCGAGGGTTATGGATAGGTTCTGAGACCCCCCGTCAGTATGCGCCGCCTATCGACATATAATCATCCAAATTCCAATTTGGGAATCCCTCTTCCCCCGAGTAAGCTGTTATTAACTCTCTGTTTAGGCCGCTTTACAGCCAATCCCAAAAAAGCGCCATTGGCCTGGAGAGGGCCCAATACCTGGGGGAAAAACATAGGCCTGGATAAAAAACCCCAAATAAGCAAAATTTGAAGCCATACAAGATGGCCGCAGCCGTGAACAAAAAACAAAATGCTGCCCTTGGGGATTTTCAGGCACTATAGAAGGGTTTTTACCTAATTTTGCCTCCCTTTCAGCCCCTTTAACGACCTAACAAAAGGTAAAAATTTTCCCTTTTGGGCAAATGGACCCCAAGGGGGGGACAGCTTTTTCCAGACCCTAAAAAACCATGTTGCTTCCAGTGCTAATAACCCCCCGACTTTAAAAAAGGGTTTTTTTCCCTTCAAACTGATTCGCGGGTTGGGCTTTGGGGGGGGTACGTCACAGGTAAGGAAGGGTGAGGAACACCCTATGACCAATTTGGGAATTAAAAAGACCAAAGAAAATATCCATAGTGGAAAAAGTGCCTAGCCATTAAATGGGCCCTAGAAGCCCCCATATTACACTTTGGCGGCATTTTGAATTAATTACAGACATGCTCCCCTCAAGTGGATTTGGGGAAAACAAAAAAAAAAAAAAGAAGGTCACAAGAGGTTCTTAGCCCTGCGAATTTAAATTTTCAGTAAAACACCGGGCCCGGACCCAAATGAAAAATGCCAGCGTTGTGCGGGTACAAAGCCTTTGGGCCAATGTTTCCAGCCCCGGGTCTGAAACAGGGGGGGGGGAGTGTAACAGAGTTCCTGGGCTTCAAGAAGGAAAGGAAAATCTGCCCAAGATACCTTATGTCTGCCAGGGACAAGCAAAAACCCAAAAAAGACATGTCAAAATCTATTAATCTCTAGATGTAGGGTTTAGAAAAAACCCCTTTTTAAAGGCTGGTTTGCTGGATGGGGATAGCGAGGGTGGGGCCCCACTCCCCCGGGGATCCGGGTCTTGGGCGCCTGATTAAGTTCAGTCGTCTGCCTCATAAAGGGGCCGACTGCAGCACTCACCTCCTCAGCCTGGAACAGTTACCCCCCGAGCCTTGGGAGCATCTTCCTTTTGGGACAGGTAGTTTTTTTTGGGCCGGCAAACCGTGTTTAGGAGGAATTCCCATGTTTATTAGAGCCGGACAGGGATAGGATTTGTTTTGTTTTGTTTTGTTTTTTTTTTTCCGCTTTTACAAAAACGCTGCGGGGAGTTTAAAAAAAACTTCTGTTTTTCTTTTGGACTTCTGTGCCCGCTCACCTTCCCTCACCCAGGAGACGACCCCCCCCGCACCTAATCCCTTACACCGCTAAAGTAAAATTTGGTTTCTCTTTGGCCATCACCCTCAGACCAACGCAGGTGGGGAAGGGTTAACAAATGCCGGGTGCTATTGCGGGGCCCTTTTATTTTTGCACTCGGACACTGGGTAAACTTTTACGTTGGGGACAATTCCATACAAATTTATTAAAAACTCCAAGTCTGCCTTTCCGCCCCCTTCTTTATTGTCTACTGGCGACTTCCCCGTCCCCACTCCCCATCCCCTGTGCCCCCCGAGGTCCCCCGGCCGTGGGGAAATTT
>JAODAL010074428.1:0-14374 GCA_025379985.1 Phyllomedusa bahiana
TTTGAATTTACCCAATGATGATCTAGACTTGTGCACGTCCACAATTCTCTTCCTGATAGCATGGCTAATTTCTTTAGACTTTCACATGATGTTACACACATAAGCAGTGTGTTTCTGGTGTGAAATAAAATACATCCACAGGTGTGTCTCTATGTGACATCATCATCATATGGGCTGGGGGTTAAACGGCCAGGAATGGAGATAACTTCGTTCTGGACTGCAACTGCAGATGTCAATCACCACCTGTTTTGCCAACTCTTTGTGTGGGTCTGATACGGCTTTAAAGAAGGCAACATCCAATGCTTTATTTACTTTATTATATGAGTAATTCAATGATTACATAAAACTACAAGTAGATAGTGTGATATTGTATATACTTTTGCATAACATAGATTATAAAGGCAAGGCATGCATAATATTGGTTACAAAGGCAAAGCACACATAGTATGGATTACAAATACTTAAATCACATCTATATATGGGTCAAAGCTTCATCAGGCATCTTATAAGCATCATCTATTGGCATCAACTGGTAAACACGAACCAGTGAAGATAGAGAGATAATCCTGAGACAACACCGTGCACGGGTGCCCCCATATACAGGTCCAAGCATCACCAGGCATCTTATCAGCATCCTCTATCTGTATCATCAGCTGGGAGAAGTGGCCAGCGAAGATAGAGAGATCCACCTGGGGTATCCACACTGTGGCATTGAGGCGTCCCTCTATAGCCCACAGGTACAGCTACTTCTAACTTCGCAGCAAACTTTCCCAGCTTATATCTTACTTGAAACAAATGCCTGCGTAACCAGTGTTACGCAAGCTGACAGATTAGTACTTTCCAGTATAAGGCTTCCCTCCCTTCGAATGGCCAGGTCTTAAGAGGATAACCAGGCACTGGAAAAAACCCATGACTAGATGCCGAGCGACCCTGAACCATGAACACATTGGTTTCCATGATTTTCCTCTAAACATCGCTGGGTAGTAATTGTTTACACCAGCACAGAGCTATGTGGCTACTTGGTACAACGCTCCCACAACAATGAGGCCCTGATAACAACCCTCTGTGTCAATATACTGTTTCTCACAAACATTTACCAAGCACTAGGAAAATTACAGCTTAAAGACTAGCTATTATCATCTATAATCCTTAAAGTGATACTGTCAATATGGATTCCGGATGGTCAATAAATCTATTAGCACTACATTCCACCCTTGACCATCCACAATCCATATTTTATCTATATACAACACCATATCCCAAAGGAATGGCTTCAGCAGATGAGCAACATATTGATATAAGAGAAGGAATACACTGTATACAGCCGCATAATGCAATGCAAGCACAAACTATAGTGAACAGTACTCCTAAAATATGGCGTAAATAACAAAGATCAGGTAACCAGGAAAATAACCAATCCCACCATTTACCATTAACTGTTCTATCTGAGACTGCAGATCCCGGCTGTGATCTGACAAGTTAAAACAATACATACAATTTAAAAAAATAATTTTATATATGCTCCCATTTTGTAAAAATTTTTTGCTTTGCGGTAATTTTTTTATCTAAAAAATTTCTTCTAAAAAGGGTTTTACGGTTTTATTTATTTATTAATACCAGACAAGGGGTGATCTCCCTACATTTCCAACAACAACGCAACTACTGAGGGGAAACCCACAAGCATAAGGGATAACCCTAAATTTTTGCTTTCAAATTGGGGCTTGGGGTGTTTAAATAAATCTCGGGACTTAAACCACCAGGTCCCCCCAGCGATTCCTGTATGTCCAAAGGGTTTTTAAAAAGCAAATCTGCCCAGGGCCCCGATAGGGCGTACAAAAACCGGTTTTGCTGTTCAGGGGCCCGGGGGGTCCGTGAAGCCAGGGGGGGCCCGCCGGGGCCGCCCCGCCCCCCCTTGGCCCTTTTTCTCGGCTCTCCTTTTTTTTAAAGTTTTTTTTTTGGGGACGCCGGTTTTTTTTTTTTTTTTTTTTTCCTATTTTTTCAATTAAGATGAACCCGGGGGGAGCAGGGGGAACTTGCGCTCCCCTTTCCCCCGCCGAAACCTAGCTCTGCAGGCAGTAAGGGGGCCCTGGTGGAATTTGGGGGGAAAATACACTACAGGGGGGCCCCGGGGGGAGGGGGGGGAATACAGCTCAGGGGGGCCCCCGGATGGGGGGGAAACTAAGCTAAAAGGGGGCCTGGATTTGGGGAGGGAAAAAACACTATTAGGGGGCCCCCGAAAAGGGATGGGGGGGGGAAAAAAACTAAAGCAAAAGGGGGCCCTGGGGGTGGGGGTGGGGGGAAACTACAGCTACAGGGGGCCCCATGGGAAAGGGGGGGGAAATACAGCTACAGGGGGCCCAGGAAGGGATGGGGGGGGAAAATACATTTCAGGGGGCCTGGGTAGATGGGGGGGGGGGGTTTCAACCCACAAGGGGGGCCCCGGTTTTGGGGGGGGGGAATAAAAGCTACAGGGGGGGGGGGGGAGGGGGGAGGGGGGGGGGGCTGAGGGGGGGGCCCTGGGATGGGGGGGGGGGGGACTACAGCAACAGGGGGCCCCGGATGGGGGGGGGGAAAAAACAGCTACAGGGAGCCCGGGATGGGGGGGGGGGAAAAAACCGTACAGGGGGGGTGGATTGGGGGGGGGGGGAAACCCCACAGAAAAAGGGGGCCCCGGGGTGGGGGAAACAAAAAGTACAGGGGGCCCCGGAAGGATGGGGGGGGGAAACTACAAACTTTCAGGGGGCCCCGGGGTTGGGGGTAAACTACAGTTTCAGGGGGCCCTTTGGGTGGGGGGGGGGAAAATTTCAGCACAGGGGGGAGGGGGGGGGGGGGGGAAATCCCGCTAAAAAGGGGGGTGGGAGGGGGGGGAAACTACAGCTACAAAAGGGGGGGGGAAAGGGGGGGGAAAAATTCAGGCCCACAGGGGGCCCTGGGGGGGGGGGGGAACTACAGCTACAGGGGGCCCGAATGGGAAAGGGGGGGGAATACAGCTACAGGGGGCCCTGGGTGGGGGGGGGGGAAAAATTAGCTACAGGGGGCCCCGGATGGGGGGGTTTGGGGGGAAAACCCCCTTTCAGGGGGCCCCCAATATGGGGGGGGGAAATACGCCCACAGGGGGCCCCTTAAAATGGGGGGGGAAACTATGCCCCACAGGGGGCCCCCAATCGGGGGGGGGGGGAAATATTCCCCCAGGGGGGGCCCAAAACTTGGGGGGGGGGTATTTTTCCCACAGGGGGGGCCTTTTAAAGAAATGGGGGGGGCTATTTCCTTTCGGGGGGCCCTTTAAGACTGGGGGGGAGAAATAATTTTCCCACAGGGGGCCCAATGACTTTTGGGGGAAAAAAATGCCTACTGGGGCCCTAAAAAAAGGAGGGGGGATCTTTCCTAAGGGGGCCCCCAAAACTGGGGGGGGGGTATTTGCCTACGGGGGCCTTAATGATGGGGGGGGAAATTTTTTCTACAGGGGCCTTAAGACTGGGGGAAATATTTGCCTACAGGGGGGCCCCAATCTTTTAAGTGGGGACTATTCTGCCTTTCAGGGGGGCCCTAATTCCCGGGGGTTGAATTTTTCCTACAGGGGGGGCCCAATCTAAGGAGGGCCCTAACTCAGAGGGGATATTCTCCAAAAGGGGGGGCCCCAAAATTTCAGGAGGGACCCATTCTCCTTTCAGGGGGGGGTAATCTTCGGGGGGGGATATTTCTGCCTACAGGGGGGGGGCCCCCCCTTTTTCAGGAGGGGGGTATTCTTGCCAAGGGGGGGGGTATTCTGCCTTTCAAAAAGGGCCCAAAAACAGGGGGGGAATTCTTCCCCACAGGGGGGGCCCAACCCAAATGGGGGGGGCCATTTTTGCTTACAGGGGACTTTTTAAAATTTGTGGGAGGACTATTCCTTCTTACGGGGGGGCCCCAATCTCGTGGGGGGCCCATTTTGCCTACAGGGGGGTTAATTCTACAGGGGGGGGGGCTAAAACTTCCCAAGGGGGGGTAATTCCGGAGGGAGACAAATTTTGCTTACAGGGGGGGCCCTAATCTATGGGGGGGGCCCATTTGCCTACAAGGGGGCCCCCTAATCTACAGGGGGGGATATTCTTGGCCCACAAGGGGGGGCCCCAATTTACAGGAGGGGGGCTATTTGCCTACAAGGGGGGCCCAAAATTTCAGGGGGGGAAAATTTCTGCTACAAGGGGGGGTCGGTTTGTGTTTTAAATTCCCACAAAGGGGGGAGTGGGGATGGAGGGAAATTTATGGAGGTCTGGGCCCAATACAGAAAAAAGGGAAAAATGAACACTTCCAGACAAAATGTCACCTGTGAGGCCCCAAATGTAAATAAAAATATTTCAAATACCCTTTTACCTGGTATAACCCAATAGGGGCACTTTTTGGGAAAAATTGGTTTTTTGGGGTTTATGGTTTTTAATCACTAACATAGGGGGTATGGGGCTTGGTTATGGTTTTGTTCCCAAAAACATTAGGTGGACTAGTCAGTTTATTTAGAATTTTTATATTTTTCATGGGAATATTGGTTGGGTATAGGGTTTGCCATTAAATTAAAAAGGTGAATTGGAGGTATTTTGGACTTTGTATAACCCAGCAAAAAAACTAAACCAAAAAAAAGGACAATTTTCAAATTTTTTTTTTTTACCCCAAAACATTTTTTTTTTTTTTTCTTTGGGGGGCGATAGTTGTGGGGGGGGAATGGGGTTGTGGGGAAAGGACCCGGGAAGGGGGGAAGCAAGGGGGTTTGGGGGGCCCGGGGGGAGGGGGGGGGCCCCAAAGTCCACTGAAAGGGGGCCCCCAAAAATTTCTGATTGGGGGCCCCTTCATGACCTATAGGGAAAGTCATGGTGGGTTAAAGGGGTTAAAAAAACTTTTGGTAGTAATTATTTAAAAAATTTTTATTTTTGTTAAAATGTATTATTCTCAATTAGTGACTTTAAAATTGGTTTTTCCCTCCCCTCAGTCACATTACCAATGTTCTGTTGGGTGAGTAATATCTTTTTAAGTAGCCTGTGATTGTTGTGCTTTTGTGTACTGTTTATTTTTTTTTTTTTTTTTTTTTATCTGAGGAAAGGGGGAAAAAAACAAAGTAGTCAGAGTAGGTGCAGTGGGCCCTGACTGCCACCCAGTCCACTGTCGCTGCCTACTTGGCATGCTGCCCTAGGAGGCAAACCCCAACTGGACGATAGCCCCTATGCTGCTAAGTGCAGGGCTGTCAGGAAAAATGCAGAGTCAAAAAGTCCGGGTCAGTAACAGTGCGGTAACGGATAAGCCAACAAACGTAGTCCAAGTGGAAGGTCAGAAACAAGCTGGGGTCTAAACATGGTCAGGAGCGCAGTACAGAAACAGAGGCAAAAGCGAGGTGAGAAACACAGGAAGACTACAATACTCAAGACTACAGGGAAACCACAAGGGAACACCTTTGACAGGAAAAGCCTGGAGGAACTGGGAGGTTTAAAAGGACATCGCCCCCCGCAGCTGATTGGTGCGGCATCCGGGCCCTCCAATTGGTCCTGAGAGCTGTCACTCCTGGCTCAGGAGCAGCACCTCTTCCAGGGTGCGGTCCGAGGCCAGACCTATTAACACTCGCAGGTCGTTGCGTTAAACGGGTGGAAGGCTGCCCAGACGAACGTATCCTGACACTGCACATTCCCTAAAACTTGTTATATTGTTATTGTTTAATTAATACATTTTTGGCCATCCTTATTGCAATTTTATACTTGGTTGTGAGCTCAGTCTATCATTCTGGAATTTTTCTTTACAGATGTGAAGTCTATTTCTCCTGGGAAACTCAGTGTAATGGGCGTGAAATAGGGTTGGAGTTAATGCAAACTCCACACCAGAAAATGGATATTTCTATGTGGATCTGTGAAGACCTTCCCAGAATGATAGGTGGCATTTCCAGGGCAGGATAAAAATCGCCCAGAATTGGGAGAGAAAAAGTTGACAAGCATGGGTTTAATTGACTGATGGACCAGTATGTGACAGCATTGTCATATTGTTAAAGAGTAGCTGGGCAGCACAATAGTGAAGCCACAGTCAATAGCAATCACGGCAGCTAAGGAGTATGACAGAGGGAGCTCCCTCGGTCCTCCATTGGAAGCCTCGCAAAGCAATTGCGGGCAAAAAATGGTCCCCGGGTTGTCTATGAGATAGTCCTGTCAGACCCGCCAAGAGGTGGAGCTTGGCAGGCTGAATGACAGTTGGCATAATACACTGTCAACTGTCATTCATCCTGACATGTATAACTGTGTTATACCAGCAATCTAACGATCGCTGAGTATAGTCCCAGAGTGGGACAAGTGAAAAATTATTAAAAAGAAGTAAAAAAGACAGTAAAACATGCACACTGCCCATTACAAATACCAATCAAGCCTAAAAAGATCCAAAATAAAAAAGTACACGTTTGGTATCGCCTCGTGCATAACAACCTAGCCTTTGAATCTGTCATGTTATTTCATCAAAAATCACAGAAAAACGGGACATTATTTACTCAAAAACACAACAAGGCCATACTTACAACTCAATGGCATTTATATACGGTGAACGCCATTAAAAAAAAAACAGTCGTTCATCCCACAGCACAGAAAATGGAATAAAAAGCGATCAAAAAGTCATATAAATGCCAAAGTGGTACAAATGAAAAAGTCAGCTCATTTCACAAAAGAAGCCCCTCCACAGCACTCTATCTGGAAAAATAAAATTTCTGACTATCAGAAAATAGTGATGCATAAATATTGTTTTACATAATAAAAACACTTTTTTTTTAAAGCGATTCAACATAAAAAAAACTATACAAATTGGGTATCGCCATAATCATATCAGCCCACAGAATAAAACTAATTTGTCACATAAACTGCATGGTGAACGCTATTAAAAATAAAAAAAGTCATATGAATCCCATAATGATACCAATGAAAATGTCAATTCATTCTGCAAAAAACAAACCCTTAATCAGCTCCATATACAGAAATATAAAAAAAGTTATGGCTATCAGACTATGACAACATAAAAGCGCAATTTTTTATAAAAGCATTTCTATTGTGTAAAAGTAATAAACATCAAAAACTATAAAAATTTATATAATTACAATTGTACTGACCTGTATAGTAAAGTTATCAAGTCATTTATACTGAAAATTGAACGCTTTAAAAATTAACCCCAAAAATCACTGGCGGAACTGCTGGTGTTTTTTTTTTTTTTCAATGGCCCAAAGCTAAAAAAAAACCCTGTGGAACGCCCTGTCATGCGCCCAAACAGCAATTTACACCCACATTTAGGGTATTGCCGAACTTGGAAGAAATTATGTAATAAATTATGGTTTTTTTTTTAAGGATTTCTTATAAAAATGAAATTTTCAGCTAAAACTATAGATTAGTGGAAAAAAATGTAATCTGTTATTTTCACAGGCTAACAAAATATGTGAAACACCTGCGTGGTCGATATACTCACTACACCCCTTTATACTCACTACACCCCTGGATATATTCCTTAAGGAGTGCATGAATAAGTAAAACCATGAAAAAGTTATTCACGTATAAAATGACATGTCAGATTTAAAAAAAGGGCTTGACCCCTTAAGCCAAAACAGGTTTAAGCCCTTTAAGGGGGTTAAATAACTTATTATACTAAATTAGTGTTGAGCTTTTCTATTTGAGAAAAGGGAAAAATGCCCCCGATATTCATTTTTATCAAAGGTTTCCCCTTTTTTTTTTCCCTTAAAAATTTTTAACAATCGGGATCGGGGGATTCAAACCCGGCCCCAAATTTTCGCACTTTTTTTGTACTTTTGGCGGCCACCCAATCGGGCGAAAGGGGGCCGAGGGGGGGGGGGGGAAAAGGTCCAAAAATTTTGTCAAACCCCCAAAGGGGGGGGGGGTTGTGGTTTAGGGACCCTCATTTGCGCTTAAAACACATGACCTTTTTTTTACCTATGTCACTGCATTTCCCTGATCAAACCGCCATTTAAAATTCCAAAATGTGAACAGAAACAATACCCTGTCTCTTGCTTTGTTTTTTTTTAAAAGTAGCGACACTCTTTCTCGGGCCATTTTTATTTACTAAAAGGGTTTTTTAAAGATAGTTTGGGTTAAAGGTTGGGGGTACAGAAAGTTTAAAGGAATTTTTAAGTCATTTTAAAGTAGATTTGGAAAACAGTCCGGGGGGGCCCCAAAGGCCAAAAAAAATTTCCCAAGGGGGGGGGGTTTTTGGGTTTGGGGGGGGGAGAGTGCGGTGCCCAAACAAAACTACTTTAAAATCCCCTCTTTAATCAAACCCGGGGTGAGTTTGAAAGTATTTTTAAAAATTGTTTTTGCCCTAAAAAAAACCTTTCCAAGCATTTCCCCCGGGGAAAGGGGGGGGTTTTTTGGTTGGGGGGGGAACTTCCTGCATCATACACGGGCTACTTTAAAATTTTTTTTTTTTTTTGGGGGGGACAGCGGGTTAAAAGCCCCCGGGTTTTCCCTTTTAAAACCCAAATTTTTTTAAGATTTTCCATTTTAAAATTCTTTTGTTTTTAATCCTAAATTTGTTTGGCGCATAAAGACCAAAATTGTTTTGGCTTTTCCGTGGGAAAAAAGTAAATTTGCTTAGCCATTTGGGGCATTTTTCAAAAAATTAAAAGGGAAATTTGAAGGAAAAAACACTGTCGTTTGGGGTTGCCCAAGGAGTTGTTCCACAACCCCTTAATTTCTTAGATAATCCAGGGAAAAATATTCTATAGGGTACCCCTTTGTTGTCGTTGGTCAAAAAAAGCCCATTTATTAGGTATTCCGTAGAAAAAAAATTTTCAAATTTCTTCCCAATGGTTGTCAAAAAAAGACCAAATTTTTTAGTTAATCCATGGAAAAATATTCTATATTTTCGCCTGGATGTCAGTTGTAAAGAAAAGCCCCAAAAAATTTCCCTTAGATAATCCGTGGAAAATTTTTCTTTTTTGTCCCCCCTGGTTTTTCAAAAAAAAGGGACCACATTCATTAAGAAATTTTCCTTAAAAAAACTTTTCAAATTTTCTAACTCGGGTTGTCAGAAAAGCCCCCGCATGTCTTAGATAACCGGGGAAAAAAAAATTTTCTTTTTGGGTACGCCGGGTTGTCAGAAAAACCAAATTTTTTAAAAAAATTCCATAAAAAAATTTCTATTTCTAGCCCGGGTTGTCAGAAAAAAAACTGTTGTCTTTAGAAACCCCCGGGGAAAAAAAAAAAAATCTATTTGTACTGCGGGTTCAGAAAAGGCCCACTTTTAAATTAGATATTTTAAAAAAACATTTCTATTTCTACCCCGGGTTGTCAAAAAAGACCATTTTTGTAGAAAAGTATTTATTTGTACTCCTGGTTGTCGGGTTTTTTCACAAAAAACACATTTTTTTAAATTTAACCCTTTAAGAAAAAGTAAATATTGCAAACCCCAAATTTGCAGTTGTAAATTACAGGGACTGAAGCAAAAACAGTGGGGGTTACATTCTGCCATAAGACGTAAATTTTACCCCAAAAAATTTCCCTTTGAAAACAATTCTGTTTCTAAAATTAAATTGCCAGTTGGAAAAATTTTTAGGGGGTTTAAAAAACCCTGTGGGTTTGCTGTCTTTGCAGTAAAAATTTTTCAAGGACCCCTGAAAAAATCTTCTAAACCTTTTTTAAAAATTTAAATTTCGAAATTGGGAATGCACACAAGGTTAAGTTTTAAAAAGCAAAAAAGGGGGGTAGGGCGTGGAGTAAAAAGGAACGGGGAAAACACTTTCCTTTTCCCGGGGCTTCCAGACAACAAAGGGGAAGCAAGCACATCAACAGTTGCAAAGGGGCGTTTGGCCCGTCATCCACTCGTTTGGTTTTCCTGTGGAAAAATTAGGTTTAAAAAAAGGGAAAAACATCCGGGAATTGTTCTTTCAGTGGTTTAAAAAGCATCCCGCCCTCCAGCAGTTTTTTACCTCCCCCCCCTCAGTCACGGCCCAACCCAAAATCGTCATCATCAGCACCAGTCCAACCTGAAGAAACATAGCCAAAAAAGTCCAAAACCCCTGTAAAAGACCACTGTGGATTTAAACCCCTGTTTTTGAAGAGCCCTTTGATGAAAACAATGCGGTTGGATCAGGGAAAGGGAAATTTCAAAAAATCAAGAGGCCCAAAAAGGATATTTTGTCTGGGTCTGGGAAAAAGCCCAATTGGGTGATGCCGTTAAGGGAGAAGGGAAACTAGTCTTTGGGGACAAATCCTGAGTGGTCAGCGACGCCTTGCAGTGCCTGTGGCTTCTAGCCCACAGCTTCAGGATGTAGACTGTCAGGACGAGGAAGTCACCTGTGATGATGATGATGTTGATAATGACATTGCGGATCAAACGTGATCTTTTCAGCAGCATTTGCTTGCGAGCTCCTCATCAGTGGACATGGAAGAAGATGATGGGGTAATGCGGGTCCAGCCTCAGAAAGGGAGAGGGCGGTCGCATAAATCCGCTGACATTGATCAGCCAGCCTTGGTGAGTGGTGGCAGCGGAAACACCGCTACTAGGTTATCGCCGTCGAAGAGGTCCAGGACCTTTGAAACCTGTGCCTTTTTCGATCAAGCAGTGCACCAGTAGAGGCAAGAATCTAAAGCATTTAACGACCACAAACATGAACAGGCACATGCATCTAAAGCAACCATCTAAAGCAAGAGGAGTCACTTGGAGAAAAAGGCCACACAGGTACTGGGCTTCCAACCAATGTGACACCCTCTGTCTCCTCCTCCTTCTCCTCCGCCATTTCCAAGACCAAGCGTTCCTCTGCTGCCCATGTCCCGGAGCGGCATGAGCAAGCATCAGCCCCAGTGCCACACACTGTCGCCCGATTACTATCACCACCACCAGAGACACAGCCTACCCCTTCTCCTTCCACCAGTTTGACCTGTGAGCAGTCTAGCAGCAAGCCTTCTGTTTGCCAGGTGTGGGAGCAGAAGAAACGCTTTCACCCCAACCATCCTCAAGCCAAAAGCCTGAATGTTGGCATTGCCAGGCTTTTGGCCTTGGAAATGTTGCCTTTCCGACTGGTGGACACAGATGGGTTCCGCCACATCATGGCCCTGGCCTGCCCCCAATACCAGATGCCGAGTAGGCATTTCTTTTCCCGAAAAGCCATTTCTGCCCTGTCTAGCCACGTGTCAGAAAAAATCTCCAGCACGTTGCTTGCATCTGTGTCCAGCAAAATCTATCTGACCACAGATACATGGACTAGTAAGCACAGTCAAGGGCGCTACATTTCTGTGACAGCTTACTGGGTGAGTTGTGAGGATGTCGCTGGTGATAATGGTGGGTCTCCTGCTCAGCGCACACCCTTCCACAGTGCAGGAATGGTACAGGATTCCGATACCCAAGCTCCACGGGTAGCATCACATGCCAAGAGAAACCAGGCCGTGTTGAAATTAATGTGTCTTGGAGACCATCAACACACAGGTCAAGAGCTGTGGATGGCTCTGCACATGAGACCACGCTGTGGCTGGGTGATAAAAACCTGGCACCAGGCAAGGTGGTGTGCGACAACGGGAGAAATCTCCTTGCCGCCCTAAGATCAGTAGGCTTGCGCACATCTCTTGCCTGGCACATGTCATGAACCTGGTCGTGCAGAAATTTCTAAAGCGCTACACAGGTCTTGCTTGCCTGCTGAGGAAGGCTTGAGGTGTGAGCTCACACTTCCGGTGTTCACACCCTGCTTCGGCCTGACTGGTCTTTGTCAACATACATGCACATCTACAAGAAGGGCGATATTGTGTACATTAAGGGTATAGGCACCATACGAAAAGGCATGCCACCTAAATGCTCTCATGGCAAGACATAGTTTCCTCCAGCCCATCAAGGAAAACGAGAGGAAGAAAAAGGAAGTCAAGGAGAAGGGCACCTGGGTGGAACTGAAGTGTCAGCCAGCGTTGCCAAGTGAAGTTCACTACGTCCCAACTTGTGGCAAGGAACCTGAACTCCTTAAGCCCATTCCCGATGAGTTTATGTGACAAAATCCTTTGCAAAATATTCTATTGTTGCTTAAGCATAAGGATGTAATGGTGCTACCTAAGGCTTTTTCAAATTTCATATGGACGGGCAAGCGCTCTCGTATAGGCTACCCAGGTCTGTTTGCTGTGGAGGCTTTGGATGTTCTACCTAGTTTAAATTGATATTTGGACACGTATTTTTCACTGACACCTGCATTGTTATCATCATATGAAAAAAATGAACAATCAGAATTCCCTTAACAATACCTCCGGGGAAAGGGCCCCTCTTACATTTGAAACACGATGGTGTTTAAGGAGTTTGTTTTGCTCCAAAAAGCCTGAGGGGGTTTATTTAAAATGCTCCTGAAAATATGCCCTGATGTTTTGTTTTTTCCCTCATGAAACAAGTTTTGAGAAATTATCCTTTGGGAAAAACGCCCCTGGTGGATTTGTAAAAACCTTTGGGCCCAAGTACGTTCAAAAAAATATGATACCCGGGGGTTTTGCCTTCTAAAAAAAAGTTTCCAACTGTGTTTATATTCTGGGGGGTTTTTAAACCAGAATGGAATGGGTTTTCAAACGGGATTTTCCTTACAATTTTAGGGAAAATCTGATTTTTAAAAGCATGAACAGGAAAAAATTTGAATTTTTAAAATTGGGGATCAGAACTGTTCAAGCCCTCATTAAGGGAAGTTTTTTCTCTTTTGCAAAATACACAGTTTTCCAATGTAAAAATGCTAAAAAATTTTAAAAAATCCTTGAAAAAGACATTTTTTTAAAATTTAAAAAAAACCCAAATTTCAACGGGAAAAAAAGGGTTTAATTCTTTGGGACATGTCTTGAATATGCTTCCCCCATACTTAAAAATTTCCCCTCTATCCTGAAAAATTTCCATGGGGGGGACACGGGAAAAAAGAACGTAAAAAAGTCAGTTTTGGCCTACCATCAAAAGTTTTCTGATTCAGATGGGGGTTTGGTGGCATGTCGTCCAGTGGGGAATGGGCTCCCAATTTGATATTTGATTTTTTCCAGTAAAAAAAGGTTTTAAAAAAAACGTAAAAAGGCCGCAAAAAAGGGGGGGGTTTAAAAAAAACAAAAGGAAAGGGTTTTCCCCCCGCACAAAGGGATTTACTTTTTTTAAATTTTGGGAAATTGAAAAAGGAATTGCGTTCTAAAAATTTCTTCTTGTGATCTCCCCCAAAAGGGACCAATTAGATGTTTTAAACTAAAGGTTTGATTTTTTGAAACCTACTAATGACTTTAATTTTTTTTAATACATTTTTGGTTTTTGGGCCCCCAATTTTTTGGGGGTTCTTTAAAGGAAACCCCTTGACTTTACAACGTTTTTTTTTTCAAAATCATTCCCATTTTTAAAACCCTTTTCCCAAAATTAATAACATTTTTCCCCATGGGTAATGAATATTGAAATAGGGAAATTTTCATGGGGCAATTACACTTTTGCCTTTTACAATTAAAAGGAACGTGTAGTGGTTCAAAACATAATAGGTTTATTATAAAATTTCCCCCTTTAAAATGGGCAAAAACCCACAATTTTACCCAAAAAACGGGCAAAGAGTGGAGGTTTTTGGATCATTTCAGAGGGGGGTTTTAAAAGGGAATTTTGAAAAAGCAAGTGATTCTATTCACAGTAATGGTTTTTAAAGGGTTTGGGCAATTTTGACATCAGGACAACAACGGGCCCGGTCCAAGAACTTAGAAGAAAGGGGGACAAAAATTATCATCAAAATGGCGGAAAAGGGGGGGAAAAGGTGGGGGTTTTATGAATAAATTTTTTTTTTATAAGGAACAACTTTTAAAATTTTGAATGATAAAATAAACCCCATATAGGCGGTTTCATGGGGGATCCCCCTGACAATTTTTTAAAAAATAAATTGACTTAAAACTATTTTCATATGGTATTTACTTTGGGGAATTTCTTAATGAGAAACAAGGGCAAATACCTACTTTTTGAATCGCCCAGGGCAGCCATTTTCCACGGGCTGCCCAAAAATTGCGTCCTATCATTTCCGCATTGGGTCTTTAAAAAAGAGAGACTGGGATTGGGTGGATTTTCCCCGCGCAGGGATTTTTTATTGGTCGGCCCTTTTTTTTCACCCGGTTGCCTGTGATGTTTTTCATTGTATTTTCCCGCATCCCCCATGGGGAGTATAAAAGTTGGGGACCGTGTTTGCCTTTTTAAATAGGGATAAGAGTGAAGAAATCCCGGGGGATAAACCCTTTTTGAGGCTAACTGAGTATATTTGATGGTGAGCTTTCGGAAAAAAACTACTTTCCCCTTTTTCAGACATTATGATATTTCAAGAAATTTAAAAAAACACAGGCTTTTTTTACCACAAAAGACATGGGGCCTTCAAAAGGGCTTAGGAAAATTTTTTAAACCCTAACAAAATGCAATATAAGCAAAA
>JAODAL010074429.1:0-14374 GCA_025379985.1 Phyllomedusa bahiana
CCGGGGGAAGGATCAGAAAAAATTTACAGCAATGCTTTGAACATGGCATAAATGCTTTAAAGACCTTATTCACATGTAGCATAAAAGCTCGGTGTAGAATTCACATGCTGAGGATCCTTAAAACCAACGCATGTCAATTGTGTAGGGGTGTAATCCGCTGTGAATTCTTGCCACAATCCACTGCACAAGCTGCATGTAACGTGCAGATTTTGCTGCAGATTTATTGGTAGTGAGATTAACAGCAGAATAATTCCACCATATGTTTAATTCTTTTACGCTCTTTGATATAAATTTTTCTTTTTGTTTAACTTTTATAAAGCTGCTAAAAATTGGACAAGATGTTGAACTTTTGCTCAGAACAACTGTTATCCAAGGTGTTCACACGGATTCTAGTAAAATAGGTAAGACAAGGTTTGTCATTCTTCGGTAAGACAAGGTTTGCGTTCACACATTGGGCCTTATTTTTTAAAACTTTTTAATAGATTGTCTTTGTTGCCCTTGGTAACCAGTCGGAGGCCAGCTTTCAATTGTAAGCTCTGATTTCTATGGGCAACCAAGACCGTTTTAAAATAAAACTGTTTTGATAAATAGGGCCCATGTGCAGAACAGCAGAGTACTTGGCAATTAAACTGGATTATAAAAAACGCCATACACCTACAATTTAAAAAAAGTCTGTAGCTGATTCTAGGTATACTATGGATTTGTACCTTTTGTCTTGAAGACGATATTTTACGTGTTTAAGTGTGTTTCACATGTATGAGAAACAAAAATCTGAAAATGGATCTTTCCAGGCAAAGAAGATAAGCTAAATGTATCTAATTTTCGTTTTGTTCTAGTTCTACAGCCACGAGAAGAAGTCCTCCTAGACAACATACCGTATTGTCATGCACCAAATAAATGATCGAAGCTCTTGAGTATTTGTTTTGGTTTTTTAAATAATTTAATTTACTATTTTATCACCAGTATTTTCAGCTGTTTGTTGCCCACTGTGGAAAATGTGTACAATTAATTCAGGTGGAGAAGATCTGTACTGTTTTGCTTTTATGTAATACTCACATTTTGTCACCGGGATCATGATCATTCTGTAAATTATTGTTTTGTTAATAAACTATTTTACTTCCAACTTTTTGCTTTCATTTTGTCATTCCTTTTGTGCTGTCATAAGAAACCATACATAATAATTCATTGTGAATGTGCAACAAGTAAATGTGTCCGTCAGGGTCAATCCTTGTTTGTTGGGAGAAAAGGCAGACTGTAGAAAATAAGCTTATCACGGGGTGTCCATATTTTTCATTTGGTGCCATTTCTTCTTTTACAAATCTTTTTAGCTTAGTAGAGGCCTCAGCAGCATTTTGAGAGCTTTACATGTCTATGTTTACATGTTTATGCAAGCTGTTTGCCAATATGTCTTTTACATAATATACAGACAATGGTCTCGGATGTGTGTACAATGGGCATCTGCCTTCTATGTAGACACTTATTGAAGACCGTAGTTGCCACTCAACACCTCTTTACTATTTATGAAACAACAAATTACCCCTGGTACAGCCACAAAGGTGCTCACCAAAAAAAAACCCAAGTTAGCATTTTAGTATTTAAGGAGCTTTACATGGCACAGAGCAAATACCTTTGGGGAGTATCCACCGTTTTTTGCCTTTTTTTGGGGCCTTGTACACGCCAAAGGGGGACGGTTCTCCCCGGTTTGCGCAGCAAAGCCCTCCCCCTTCGCATTGACCTGTTCATGAATGAACATGTTCAATGTTTTTCGTACCACCGGCAGTGTAAAAAACCGTCCGGTGGAAAATCCGTGCAGTGGGGACTGCTGCACGGATTTTCCATAGTGGTCTGTGATAAAGTTTTTACACCGGTTTTTAAAAGATGGGTTTCAAAACCGAAAACCATCTTAAAACCCCGTGGGGGGCATGCCCAAAGGCTGGCTCACACGATTTTTGGATTCCATTCCTCAGGTTCTTTAAAAAAATTGGGGGTAATCACTCGGGAAAATAAATTTCATAATGACACCGTTTTTTACATCTTTGAACAGCACTGCAAAAAAAGTGGCGCAGTTTTGGTGTAGCATGTCATGGACACATTTATTATGGGCTTAAGACAGTTTTTGCACAATGCTGGGAAGATGGACGTGGCTTTCTGAAAGTGGATGTGGCCTTGTGGAAAAGGAGCGGCGATTTAAAATCTGCGCCAAAATTGCGCCAAAATCGACATGAAAAAAAGCCCAAAAAAACGGTCAAAAATAAGACCCTTTTAAAAAGGCAGAATTTATCAAGCACATGAGCCAGTTGAGAATCTTTTGCATTCTTAGATGCCTAATTTTCAACTTTTTAGACAGCGACGAAATGAAGCTAGAATAATATATAAAAAAATTTTTTTAAAATCTTTCCCCCTACAGAAGGGCATTGGATATCCCTTATCTTTTCTTTTTTTCAATTTGGCACTAAAGCCCCTATGTAGATTTTTAGAAATCAGGAGTTTTTTAGGGAATTTCAATCCATAAGAAGACAGTCCAAATGTCATGGGGGCTGGCGCGGGTGCCGTCGCTCCCCGCGGCCACCCGCGACCAACCCCTTGCTGCCCGGGTCCCGCCGCCTGGTCACTTATCCGTCCACGCTCCTGTGCTTTCCCGCTCCGCCTGTCCCATCAGCCGCACGCGCACCCCCATGCTTAGGGGGCGCGGCCCACGATTGGTTGGATTTTAAAAGGGCCCCACCCCCGGTAAAAAAGGGCAATTGGGCCCGCCGCTGGTTTTTATTTTAACCCTACACGCCCCCCGCACTCTCCCGCCCGATTGTTGGTGTGTGTTAAATGATTCTAGGAGAGAATTTGGGATTTTTTGATTACCCGTTTACCAGCCCCTCCGCTAAAGTTTTTCCAACCTTGCCCGTTTGCCGCCCCGTCCTGACCTCCTGCCTGTCCCCGACTACTCCCTGTATTACGATTCCGTACCACGCATTATCCCCGGGGCCCCCATCGCAAGGGAAGTCACTCAGGGGTGTGACCTGGTAGCCTCACGCCCAGCAAATCCCCCCCCGCATTTCGGCCCGGGGTCTGGTGAATACCGGGGGTACTTAGAATTTCCCCTGCCGGCGTGGCTTAACTATCAACCCCTTGCGGTGGCCAGCGAAAACCCCCCAAAAACCCTTACAGTACAATCTGGGCCCTGGATTCCGCCAGGGTAAACCTTTTTCCCATTCCCCGAAAAGTCATGAAAAGGCCGTTTGCCCAGCAAGCCAGCGTAATTTATCGGCTCACGGCCCCTAATGCAAAAACCTTTCGGCCCATCAAACCCCCGCCTGGGGGCTGCTTTTCCGCCACCCACAACCAGTTGCTCCTGCAAACCATTTCCTCTAACCCGTTCCGCCAAAAAGGGAAACCCTCCCCCTGCCTCTGCCTTTCTCCCCCAAAAGCAAAAAGGAGAACCCCAAAAAAATGCCCTGGTTTTAATCATTCCCCCCAATACCCCCCCTCCACATTTTAAAAAATATTGGGGGCATCAATTCCCCTAACCCCAGCGGGCCCAAGGTGGGCCTTTTTTAAAATTTTCCTCTTATCTTTTGGGAAAGGCCCTTGGGGCCCCCCCGGCCCCCTTCCCCCCTTTTGGGGGCCAAGGAAACCCCTTACGGCAAAATTTTGCCAAAAACCTTTCCCCCAGGGGTTTTTTTTTTCCCCCACGCTTCGAGGAAAAACCTGGCCCCCCACCCCT
Source organism: Phyllomedusa bahiana (assembly GCA_025379985.1). NCBI lineage: Eukaryota > Metazoa > Chordata > Amphibia > Anura > Hylidae > Phyllomedusa > Phyllomedusa bahiana. The sequence goes on from JAODAL010074429.1 coordinate 3,719, forward strand.
TTCCCCCCGGGCCCGCAGCTCCCGCCCCCAACCCCCGTCCCCGGGGGAAATTTTCTGTGGGGCCAAATTAAAATCCCCCTGGGAAAATTTCCGCCACCCAACCCCCCAGAAACCCGGACTGGAAAAAAAAGAAAGGGTTTTTTTGGGGCGAACCCCCTTTTCCGCCCCCAAAGGCCCCCCTTTTCCCGGGCGCATTAAAAGGGCGAGCCCCTTTTTTGGATCCGGGGGCCTGGCCCCCTCCCCCCCTTGGGGCAGCTAATTTCCGGGTTAAACCACCCCAAAAGGGTATTTTTTTTTTTTGCCCCAGAAGACAACAAAGGGGCCCCGCCCCCCCCAACGGGGGGTTTCCCCCCCCCTTTCCCACCACGCCCTCCCAACCCCCCGTCCCCGGCCCCCCCCTATTTTTTCCCCCCACCTCCACTTTTTTCCCCCGCCCCATGGTTCCTGGGAAAAGAAAACCCCTCAAGGTTCCAGAAGGGGGGCCCCCCCCTACCCCAGGAAAAAAAAAGTTTCGCGGGGTTTGTCAGAGGGGGGAAACGGGGCTTTTTACTGTTGGGGGTTTTTTTTTGGCCACTTTTGGGGACTGGGGCCCCCAGCGCCTTGGGAAAAAAATTTTCCCCACCTAGGGCCTTTCCCAAAAAAGGGGAAACCCCCAAAAGGGGTTGAACGGCCTCTCCCCCCCCTCCGACCATGGTTTCCCCCCCAAAATAAGGGGGGGGTTTTTTTCGCCGGGGCAGCAAAAACCTTCCCCAAAAACCACCCCCCTTCCTTTTAATTTTTGGGGTCCCCAAATTGGAAAAATTTTTTTTTAAGCCAAAAGCACTGGTGTCCCCCCCCCAAATTTTCGTCCCCCCGGGGACCCCCTTGGGAAAAAAAAAACCCATGTTTTTTTGGTTCCCCTTTTCCCCGTTTAGGGGGGAAAAGCCCCCCCAAAAAAGGGAAAAGCTTAAACCCTTTTTCAAAATGGCCCCCCCCCAAAACCCGCAATTTTTCGCCCCCAACAAAAGGGGAAATCCTTAAAAACCTTTTTTTTCCTCCCCCCCCCCGGCCCCCCTTCTTCCCCCGAAATTCCCTGGGCCCCCCCCTTGGGTTTCAAGACCCAAAAACCCCCACCCCCTTAAAAACCCGGGAAAAAACCGGCCAAGGGTTTTTCCCCTTGGGGGGCCCCCTTGGGCCACTTTGCGAAGCCCTTTTTCCCGTTTCTCCGTCCCCCCGCTTTTTTAAAAAGAAACCCCCCTCTGTAAAGTCCCAAAAAGAAGCTTTTTTGCCGGTTCCCCGGGGCCCAAACCCCCCTAAAAACCAAAGGGTCTACCGAAAGTTCCCTTTTTTTTCCCCCAAAAAACAGGCCGAAAACCCCTTTTCCCCCCCAACCCGGGCCCCTTTCGCGTTCCCCAAAATTTTTACCCCGGGGAAACCCCGGGGAGTTAAATTCCCCCCCCGAGGCAAAAAAGTTCCCCCATCCTCTTTTTCCCCTTCCCCCCCGGAAGACCCAAGGGGGGTTTCCCCCGGAAAAAAAAACCAGGAGAAAACTTCCCCTAAAGGCCTTTTTATACGCAAAGGTTCCCTTTTTTTTTCCCGCCTGTGGGGGCCCGGGTTTTTTTTTTTTTTCTTTGGTTTTTTAAAAAAAAAAAAGATGGTTTTTCCTTTCCCCGGCCCCCGTAAAACGTTAACGGGGACTTAAAAAAAATTTAAATATAAAAAAAACGATAAACCCCCCTTTTCCTCTGATTTTTGGGGGCTTTTTTTTTTAATTTGCCCCGCGTGGGGGCCAAAAAATTTTTTTTTTTTTTCCAAAGGTTTTTGGGTTTTTTACATGGGGCAAAAAACCCAACCCCGAAATTTGGTTTAAAACCCCAGAAAAAGGGGACGAAATTTTGGGAAAAAAAAAGGCCCCCCCTTTAAAACCCGGGTTGGCCCCCCTTTTTGAATAAACTCCAAAACATGCCATTTGGGCCCCTTGGGGGGGGGGGGGGGGGGGGGGGGGGGGTTGTTTTTTTTCCCCGAAATTTCCCTCAATAATTCTTCTGCCCAACCCTTTTCCAAATTTTTTTTTTTATTTTTCCTTTCCTTTTTAAAGGAACCCCTTAATCTTTTTCTTTCCCGGAAAACCCGGAAAAACCCCCCGCCCAAAACCCCATTGCCCCCCAGGGGGCTTTTTAAAAAATCCCCCCCCGGGGAAAACCCCCAAAATTTTTTTTAAAGGGCCAAAAATAAAAAAAAAACCTTTTTTTTTTTTGAATGGCCCCCTGGTTTTCCCTTCCCCCGGGGGAAAAATCGTCTCGGATTTTAAGGGGCCCCCCCTTCCCAAAAAGGAATTCCCCCCTTAAAAGGCCCGTCAGCCCCGGCCCCCCTTAAAAAGTGGCCCCCTTAAAACCCCGGGGGCCCCCCTTTGCTCCATCCAAACCCCTTTTCCCCCGGGGTTTGGGAAAAAACCCATTTAAAAAAGAACCCCGTTTCCTCCCCCCCCCATTTTTCCACGCTCCCCCTGGGGGCCCCCGCCCCGGGTTTTTCCCCTTAAAAGAAAAAAAAATGCCCCCAACCCCCAAAATCCCCGGCCCCCCCGAAAAAAACCCAAAAAAAAGGGCCCTTTTTATCGCCCTTAAATCCCGCCCTTCCCCCTTCTGCTCGTTTTTCCCCCTCAAAACCCCGGAAACCCCCCCACCCTCCCCTTTTTGGTTCCCTAGAAGGGGGAAAGCCCCCCTCCAAATAGGTTTCAGGCCCCCCTGTCCCCCCCCCTATAAAATTCCCCCCCCTCTGGGCAAAATGCCCTACCTTTTCGGCATTTTTTCTCTAAAATCCCCCCCCCCCCAGCCGAAAAATTAAAAAAAAAAATCCCTTTTAAAACGCGGGAAATTCTGGCCCTTTAATTTACCCCAAAAAGAAAAACGGGGAACCTTTCCCCGGAGGGGGGGCCCCCCCAAACCCCCCCTAGGAAAAAACTTTTTTTCCCGGGCCAAAAAAAAAATTTCCCCCTTAAAAATTTTTAGTCCCCGCCCCCAACGACGAATCCTCGACAACCAGGTGGGTCACTCCCTTTTTTTTTTTCCCCCCCCTTTGAATTTTTCCCCCCTTCAAATTTTTTGGCCCCCCCCCTGGGAAAAAACGCAGAGCGGGGTGTTTTTTTTCTCCTTTGAAACCCTTCCGGGCACAAAATGGGGCTTGGAGCCCCTCCGCAAAACAAAAATAATTTCCCCCCAGAAAAAAGACTCCCCCCAAACGGCGGGCCCCCGTGGACCCCCCGGGAAAAAACCCTCAAAACCCCCTAGGGGGAAAAAAACCCAAACGCCCTGCCATTTTGGGGGCCTCGTTTCCTGAAAATGGGGGAAAAATGCCCCCCCCACAACAAAATTTTTTTCCTCCCCGGAAGGGGCCCCCCCCCAAAATCCCCTGGGAACTTAAAACGCTCGTTTTTTTTTTAAATTTGGGGGGCCCCAAAAACCCCGCTCCCAAGGAATTTTTTGAGAAAATTTTTTCCCCCCCGGGCCCGTAAAACCCCGTGGGGCCCCCTAATAAAGTCCCCCCCCCCCCGTCCAGAAACCCCCGGGTTTCCCCCGCTTTTAGCCCCCCTCCAGGGGGCCAAAAAGAAAACCTTTTTGGGCCCCCCTGGTTTCCCCTGGAATTTTTTTTTTTTTTTAAAGGGAACCCCCCTGGCCCCCTGGAAAAAAAAACGGTTTTAAAATTTGGGGGGGGTGAAAAGATTTCCCCCGAAAATGGCTCCCCCTTTTTTTTTCCCCTGCCCCCGGGTTTTTCCCCCCCTGCCCCCCAGCGGCCCCCCGCAAATTTCCCCTTTTTTTTTCCCCCACAAATTTTTTTTGGTTACAAAACCGTCCCCCCCCATTCCCCCCAAAACGTCCCCGCATAGGGGGGTTTCCCCCCCGGATTGTTTTTTTTTGAGATTCCCCGGGCCCGGGCCCTTTTTTAAAAAGTGGTTTCCCCGTTGCCCGGTTCCCGGGTAGAAAACCCCTTCCTTTTTCCCCGCATAACCAAAAATCAAACCCCCCGGCCCGGGAGAGGAGGGTTTTTAAACCCAAATTTTTTTGGTACCTTTCCCCCACGACATTTTTGTTAAACCTTTCCCACAGGATAACGGTTCCCTTTTAAACCTTTTCCCCGCTGGGGGGGAATTCCTTCCCAGTTTTTTTTCCCCAGACCTCGGGGTTTCCCCTGGAGCCCCTTTTTCCTTTTTTTTTTTTATGTTTTTTCTACAAAACCCCCCCCCAACCCCCCTTCCCCCAACTACCTCGGGCCCCCGTTTCCCCTTTTCCAAGGGTGCCCCCCAATTGGGAAAGGGCAAAAAAAGGCCCCTCCCGGCCAAAATCCCCAAAAACCAAAGGCCCCCTTTCCCCACGGGCCCCCCCCCCCCTCGCCACCAAAGGTCCCCCGGTGACAGGTACCGAAAAAACCCCCCCCCCTTTTTTTAAAAACCGGGGAAAAAAAGTTTTTTTTGGGGTTTTCTTGGGCCCAAAAAATTTTTTTTTGTTTTTTAAGGTGCCCAAAAATTTTAAGTTTTTTGGCCCCCCAAGGGAAAATTTTGGGCCCCTTTTTTTTTTTGTCCCCCTTTTGGCCCCAAACCCGAACCCCGTGGGGTTTTTTTTAAAAGGGGTTTCCCCTTTTCTTTCCCCCAAATTTTGCGTATTTCCAAAACCCCACCTTTCCCCTGTTTTTTCCCCCCCTTCCCCCCAAGCCCTTGGGGCCTTTAACCCCCTTCCCCCCCCGTGGATTTTTTGTCCCCCCCCGCCTTCCTTCCCCGTTGGGGGCCAAAAAGCTGGAAAAAAACATTCCTTTTTTAGGGGCCAAAAGTGTTTGGGGGAAAAAAAGGGGGGGGAAAACGGGGTTTTTTTCCCCTTTTTCCAAATTGACTGGAAAAAGGGGTTTTTTTTCCGGGCCCCCGAAAGGAAACGTTTTGGGGGGGGAAAACCCGGGGGCCAAACCTTTTCTCTGACCCCCCCCTCCCCCCTAAATTTTCCAAAAAAAAGAAGGGGGGGAAACCTTTAAAGGGGGGGGAAATTCCCCCGCCCCGGGGGCCGGCCCCGGGGGGCCCCTCCCCCCCCCCCCGGGCCCCCCCTGCCCCCCCCATGGGGGTTTTTCCCGGCCCCAGGTTGGGCCCCGGGGGGGGGGCCTCCCCCCCCCGACCACCCCCATGCTGCCCGGGGGCCCCCCGGCCCCCCCTGGTTCCCCCAAACCCGGTTCCCCCTGCTTTCCCGTTTTCTTCCCCCGCTCCTTTCCCTTTTCCCCCCGCCGCCCCCGCCAAACCGGGAAACCCCATGCTTAGGGGGGGCGCGCCTTTTTACCTTTTGGGCCCCCCCCGGAATTTTTTAAAAGGGGCCAAACCCCCCGCCCAAATTTTTTTTTGTCAATTTTCCCCCCCACTGTTTCCCCATTTAAAAAGGGAAAAAAAAAAAAACCCCCCCCCTGCCTCCCCCCTGCCCCCGATTTTTTTTTGGGGGTTGGGTTTAGTGAGTTTTTTAGAGAGAGTTGTGAATTTCCGTTTTGGAATTTTCCCGTGTAAAACCCGTTCCCTTTTTTTTTTATACTTTCCCGGGGCCCTTTCCTGTTTTTTTTTTTTTTCCGCCTGTTTCCCCGACCGCGCCCCTCCCGAAACCCCTAAACCCCCTGCCCCCCCCTCCTGACCTTTTCCCAAACCGTACCCCCCCCCCAACCCCCCCTGGAAAAAACGAATTTTCCTGGAAATAAAAAAGCATAAACCCCCGCCCGCCAAAAGGCCCAAACAGATCAACCCTCAGGGGGGATGAACCCGGTAAACCCCTTTACCCGCAGTAAAATTTCCCTCCCCCAAATTTGGGGGGCGGGCCTTTCCCCGGGGAATACCCGGGGGCCCCAACCCTTTGACCCCCCGCCCCCCCCCTGGCGTGAACCCTTTAAATATCATCGCCCTTTCCGGTGGTCCCCGGGGAATTTTCCCCCAAAAAACCCTTAAAAACCAAAACCAAAATTTTTTGCCCTTTTTTAAAAAAAAACCTTATTTTTAAATTATGGCCCCAAAAAATCTTAAAATTGAAACCCCTTTTGGAAAAAATAAAAAGAATTCAATGGGGAAAATTTTTTGACCCGGTTTTTTTTCTCGGGCCCCCTTTTAAAAAAAAACCCAAAAACAAAAAGGGGGATTCCTTTTTCCCTAGGCCCGGGAAAAGGCCAGCCCCAAAAGCCCGGAGTTTGGGGGGAAAAATCCCGGGGAAAACAGAACGGCCCAAAAATTTTTTTAAAAATATCTGGGATCAAATTTTTGGCCCAAAACCCCCCCGGGGTCCCCATAAAATGATTTGGAAAAAATTTCCCCCCCCAAAAAACCAATTTTTTAACAAAATTTAAAACCCGAAATTTTTTCTTATGGAAAAAAACCCAAAATGAAAATTACCAACCCGAATTTTGGGAAAGTTTTTTTCCCTTTTTTTCCTTTAAACCCCCAAAGCCTACATGGAAAGGAATAAGGTCCCCCTCTAAAAAAAATTTCAATTTTTACAAGGAAAAAAGAAACCCAAAAAATATTTTTTGGGTGGCTGGGGTTTTTGGAAAAGGAAAGGGAAAGAATCTATTCCCCCAACCCTGGGAAAGGGAAATAAAAACTAACCAAATCCCCCCCCCTTTGGGGCCCTTTTCCCAAAGGGGTTTGAAAAAAACGGAAACCAAATTTTTTCTTTTTACCCCTTGGGGCTTAAAAAGTGGAATTTTTTTTGCCCCCCCGTTAGAAATTTTTTGTAAATTTTTTTTTTTTAAAAACAAAGTTTTCAATGCACTAAAAAAATAAAAAACAACGAAACAAAGAAAAAAAAAAATAAACCTTTAAACTGTTTTAAGGGCCCCAAATTTGGGAAAAAATTTCCCAAAAATTTAAAATTTTTATTTTTTTTTCCCAAAAAAATTTAAAATAATGGGCAGAGTGAGAAAAAAATTTTTTTTTTGGCAAAATTTTTTTTTTTTAAATTTTTTTGCAAAATTCCCCCAAAATTTTTTTTTTTCATAAAAATTTTTATTTGTAAAAATTTTGGGAGTAAAATTGGCCCCTTTAAAATGAAAGAAATTGGGGTATTTTTCACGGAATTTTTCCCCTTTTTTTTTTCCCCCCTGATTTTTTTTAAAAATACAGACCCCAGTGTGGTTTTTTTTGGTGTGCCCTTTAAAATTTACACCCGGGTGTGTCTTTTAAACTCAGATTTTTTTAAAAATAAACCATAAGAAGTTTTCCCCAAAGAAATTACTTTCACAAAAAGAAAGTAAAAAAAAAACCCCTAAAAATTATTTTTTCATTATTCCGGGGAATTTTAGCAAAATAAATAATTTTGATAATCCTAATTACCTAAAACGGTAAAGATTATTCTGATTTCATGTAGAAATGAAAAAACATACAAGTGCCCCCCCTTTTTTTATATAGTGTATTTAAACTTCTTGTTCAACTGTATATCAAAAAAGTGAGTACAAACCTCACATTTTGTAAATATATATCTTTGTCGGGGGAAAACACTAAAAGATTTACACTGTTATAATGTAAAGAAGTCAGTACACTTTTATCACAGAGTAAAAAATTTTACAAAAGTGATATACACCAAGTGAAAAAAAGGGCAACTTTTTTCCAATTTCCCTTTTTCCCCCCCCACAGTGTCAGGGACTCTTAGTGTCACAAGGTCTTTGGCAGGGCAGTTCCTAGGCTAAATTTTCACTTTTAGGCGAGGGGAAAAAAATGTCCCCTCCCCCAAACCCCCCCCCCCCCCTCCTAACATATGGCGCCGCTATGCGACACATTGCATTACCAAAACCCCCAAAAAATACAAAAAGCTTTTTCCCCAATCCCGCTAAAAAAAAAACTACCCAAATAATATCCTACATTACCAAAAAACACTGCTTACACCCAAAAAAATCCCAAGACCCCCAAAAAAAACCAACACAGTGACCGAATAATATAACCCAACAAAACCACATATCACCAGACTAGTGACTAAAAAAATACAAACTGACCCAAACTGATATAAACAAATTAATCACAAAACCCCAAATTCCCGGCATACAGTACCAAACAAAGGGGGGGAAACCAGCTGTACCAGGGTCCCCGCAGACAAAAAAAGCGATTACATAAAAATTAAATTTATGACTCACATGTGACTCTCTGAAAGTGTTCTCTTTCCTCTTTCTTTCTTTTTTCCTCTTCCCCCCCCCGACGCCATAAAGACTACCCCGACTCTTTTTCTTTAAAATTTACAAAAAAAACAACTTTAGATCCCCATTTTACGCATTCTCTACCCAAATTCCTAATCCCCATACAAACCCCCCATCTATAGCACCCCCATAGGTAGCCATGTAAAATGCCCCCCGTAGCCACGTAAAAACCCCCCCGTAGCCAAAGATTCCCCCGAGCCAATGAAGCCCCCCGTAGCCAGGTGACCCCCATGACCGGTGAAATTCCCGTGGCCAGGTGATGCCCCCTTGTAGCCAGTGAAAAGCCCCCTGTACCAATTTAAAGCCCCCCCTGTAGCCTAGATGCCCCCTTTTTAGCCAGTGATACCCCCCTTAAAACCAGTAGATGCCGCCCTTACCCCCATAGATCCCCCCTTGTAGCCATTTAACCCCCCTGTAGTCAGTGATGCCCCCTGTACCCATAGATCCCCCCGTACCCCCATAATTGCCCCCCTTGAAAGCCAGTGATGCCCCCTGAGCCAGTTAGGCCCCCCATTGTAGCCACTGAGCCCCCATTGTAGCCAGGGGATGCCCCGTACCATGATGTCCCCCTTTTTCCTTAATAATCCCCCTCGTAGCCAGTGTTTGGGCCCCCCATTGTACCATTTGATGCCCCTGAGCCAGTGATTGGGCCCCCCTTGTAGCCATGATTTCCCCCCCCCCCCCCCTTTTTGCCCCCCTTTAGCCAGTGATGCCCCCCCCGTCCCCAAAATTAAGCCCCTCTGTAGCCATTTTTTTAAACCCCCTTTCCAGGGGTGCCCCCCATTGTGCCACGATCCCCCCCCTGTACCAGTGATCCCCCCCCTCTGAAACCAGTTAAACTCCCACGTCCCCATAAAGCCCCCATTGTAGCCACGATGCCCCCCCTTACCAGTGACCCCCCTCTGAAAAGCCAGTTATGCCCTCTTTTGTACCATGAGCCCCTCTAAAAGCCAGTTTTAGCCCCCATTGTAGCCAGTGACCCCCGCTGTACCAGTGTTTGCCCCCCTTTGTAGCCGTGATCCCCCCCTGTAGCCGGATGCCCCCCCATTGTAGCCAGTGATGCCCCCATTGTACCCAGAAATTTTCCCCCCTTTTTGCTAATTATAAAATAAAAAAAAAAATTTTACTCACCTGACCACGTCCAACCTCCAGCTCCGGGACGCTGACTGTGTAAGCACGTGACGTCATAAACCCTGCTTACACGCACGCAGCCCCAGGGATCGCCCCGCCCCCCCAAAAAGAGACGAGCGTCCAGGGGGCGGGGTGAAGCTGTGCCCCCCTGCGACCTTAAAAAAGTATGGGGCGCTCTGAAGCGCCAAAACATAAAAAGGGGGGGGGGGCGGGAGGAAACACATCCGTCCCGCCCCTCCCTGCGGGACAGTGCTGCTCTCGCGACTTTTTTTTATAAAACAGTCCCGCAAAAATCTGGGGATCCTCCGGGCCGCCCCCCCTAGGAAGGCCCTGGCTTTTTGGGGTGAATGCAGAGCCCCCTTTTTGTTAAATTTTTTTGGGGTTCTCACTCACAAATTTTTTCCACTGGTCACATGGCACCTCAGGCAAATAAACTCTTTTTAAATTTTTTGGGGAAAAAAAATTGTTTTTCTCTACATAAAAGATGGCCAGGCTATAAGAAAATTGGGCCAGCATCCTGAAAACTGAGCTTTTTTCACTGGGCCAAAAACCATACAGGAGATAACAGACAGGAAACCATTTTTAAAAACAGGCCACGCTGTGATCAAATGAAATGCAAAAATGCTCAATGTCTTTAAAACCAGAGATTGTCCCCTTTTTTAAAAAAACGGATGAGTGCGCCACATTGCTGCATAGGTTTAAAAAGGGGTGGGGGTCACCTGTCCATGCACAACCCCCCCGCTCACACTGGGCCCCCCCAATTGGTCTGCACGGGTGTCGTCCCAAAGGAAGAACTTTCTAAAAGATTTTCACAAGAAAACCCGCAAAAAGGTTTGGGGGAAGACAAGCAGACACGGGAAAAAAGATTACGGAAAACCCTTCCCCCTTGGGGCTGATGAGACCAAAATAAACTTAAATTTTTGGTTTTTAGATAGGTCAAACTTTTTGGGGGCGGCCATCATGTGAGGGTTACAAAAAAGTTCCCCTTTTGGCCTACATCAAGCATGGTGGTGGAGTACAAAGGTTTTGGCTGCTGGCTGTGGGGGCTACATTTATTGAGGGAACCATGAATGCCAACATTAAAAGACATCCCCATCAGAGCAGATCCCCCTAACTTTGGAAACTGGGCCCAGGGGAGTATTTCCCAAAATTATAAAGACACCAAAACACCCCCTCCACGATACCACTGGCCTTTTGGGGTAAAAGAAATGAGGGAAATGGCTGGACTGCCAAGCATGTCTCCAACCTAAATTTTTATTAAACATCGTGGGGCAATCCTTTTAAATGGAAAAATGGTGGAGCGCAAATCCCCAAAATCCCCCCATTTTTTGGTTTTGTTTTTAGAGGGGTTAAAAA
>JAODAL010074430.1:0-14374 GCA_025379985.1 Phyllomedusa bahiana
TTTTCAAAAAGTTTTTTTTTTTATTTTTCCCCCATGGGGGGATTTGAATAAGATCTTTAGATCTTCATCAATAAAAACATACTGCTTTGTTGCATGAGGGTTCCTAGGGTAACGTCATCACATGGGTCATCCCCACAGGGCACGGCCGGGCGTCGTGACGTCAAGACCCCCGGGGAAGGCTTCTCTGCCCTCCGTGCGTCTGTCAGGGGGCAACTGCAGGGATCCCCCCGACCGTGCGCGCTCCCTCGCCGACGGGAACGCAGGGGACGATCTCCCCTGCTCTCTTAATTATTCGACCCATCGTCGCGATAATTAAGGGGTTAACCCGGCCCCCCCCGGGCGACCCAAAGGTCCCGGGGCCCCGACGCTGGGGGATGCACTGAAATATACGGACACCCCCGCCGACCCGCAAAACCTCCTTTGATTTTGCGCGATCCTCGGGGACTATCCATACTCCAGTGCGGAACCCCCAAACCACCGGGACTATGAAAAAGGGGCAAGGGTTTTGAGGGGTTTTAATAAAGCCACCCCCCTTTACCCAAAAACAAGTGTTCTACAAACTTTCTAAAACACATAATAACCGTGGTGTAAAGCATGCACGCCAGTATTTTTGCTGCAAATTATAGCAGAATTCTGATCACCTTCGTGGGCACTTTGCAGTGGGTACTAACGTTTCTATATAATTGTGCCACTCGGCAAAACAAATTCCATTCGTAACAAAAGATGTGCATTCCATTTGGGCTAGTCTTCTGAAATGAGCATAGCAGGTTGACTGTATAAGCACTGAGCGCTACAATAGATTTCTGAATGTGAAATTATACTTTCTCTGCTTGTAGCCAAGTGTGTGTAATGGAATACTCCAGACTTCACTAAACCATGCATATGTAATAAATGAGTGAATGAAAGGAAGGTTTTACTTTGGTTTCCTACAATTTTTATATTTTTAATTTTCAAAAAAAAAAGTAATAATTTGATTTTTTAACCCATGGGAAACATCATTCATTTCCCAAAGTCTTGAAAGGGCAGTTCTGCCCTCTCCTTTGTGAAAACTGCTAATGTTCTCCAGCGGCAGCACAGCCGTCCTTGTTCAGACGCCTTACACTGAAATTAATTTTAAAAGTGATGAAAATGAAAATTGTACTTTCTTTTATTTTTCTTGTAAAATACAAGTTATAACCCCCGAACCCCAATGAATTATTAATCAAATAGCCAAAACCCCTGACAAGAAAACGCAGACATACTAAGTCAAAGGCTGATGATTTAAATTAAGCCACAAAGGAGACAAGCATCATTTTTTAAACTCCCCATATTTAGGCCACCTGTGTACTGATTACACTGACTTATGTTTCTGAGAAATAGATAATTCAATTATATGTAGTAAGAGGAATATGTTTATTAACTTCTTGTCCTTACTATAGTTATTGCTATAGACCATTTGTACCAGAGCCATGTGTCACCATGCAGAACCCCTGTTCTTTATTAACAGCAAAGGTGGCTGTTTTCGTAATGGTGCTTTCACGCAGTGCGTTTTTTGGTGCATTTTTCAGATGCATTTTTTGTGCAGAAAGGCACGAAATTTAAAAGGGGTTTTTTTGCCAAAAGAAAAAATTGCGGGGAATTTGCAAATAAATTTAAAATATTTTTCCCCATCATCATTATTAAACTTCGACCTTTTTTTGTCTTAGCTGCTCCTTTAGTGTCCATTGTTTAACTTCTCCAGGGGATACAACCAGGGCTGAGAGTTTCTCACCCTGGTCGCACATGCTCAGACATCACCTCTCTCTCAGGCACTATGAGTTTTAAAAAAAAACCCCCAGGTGCTGTCTTCTATCCCGTCCTCTGTACTCCTTATAATTAGTCAAACAATGCAAATAAAAAAAAAAAAAAAAACTCAATCGGTTTTTGAGCATTGATAAAGAAAAAAAAAACAACCCCGTTTGGGTTTCCTGCGGGATTTGAACCAAACCCCCCTTGTGCTGTGAAAAAAAAAACATTACCTCTCGCTACTCCAATGCTTTACATAAACAGATTTTTCTTTGGTAAGAGAGGAAAGGCTTGGGTGATGTCATCCTCGGTCACATAATGAAATTTCAAATAAATCACACGCCCCTTTCGAGCAAAAAAGGCTGAAAGGGGGGGGATGCAGAAGGATAAAAGAGATCGTGGCAAAACCCCTTTAATGCTGTACATTGCTGCACAAAAAACACATCTGTGTGTGTGAAAGCACCCTAACTGCTCCAAAAGTCCTAAGACTGCACTTTATAGTGTCTCCCACAATTCTGAGAGCTGAATATTCAAAAAAGCCTGTTGTTACTCTTATAAGCAGACCTCATTGATACAGCTTTCCTAATAAAATATATGGACACCTATACATTGACTTTTCCACTGCTTCCTAAATGGAAAAAATAAACAATAGTCTCCATTAAAAAATGCATATATGTCATTTAAATGCTGTAGAATCTTGATAACTCCTTACTTTAGAAAAAAAATTAAAAAATGCCCACCAGAAGGGCCATAAGGTTTTTTTGTTTTTTGTTTTGGGCAAATAAAAACCCAAAAGCACAAAAGGGAGCCCCCGGTGCTATGGCCCTGTAGTACAATGTCCCTGGGCCGGGAAACCTTTTCCAAAAAAAAACCATTCACTCAAACAAAAAAAAAAAAAACCAAATTTCCTAAATTCCCATACGAATTTTTAAAACCAAAAAAGCACAGCACCAGAAAAGTTGGGCTGAAGAGGAAAGGGGGCTTGCCCCAGGGAGGACGCCCTCACCCAAGTGAAGACTAAAAAGGAAGGGGGTGGAAAGGAAGGTAAATGGCCTGTAGCACAACGATCTCATGTCTCATGTTTTGGGGGGCTGATTCCCAAATATTAAAATTATATATGATGGCAAAGCAGAGGCTAAATTATTTATCAACAAATTAGATGTACTTTGAAATGGTTCTATTAAGTGAAGCGACTGGGTCCACAGTAAACAAGCCCACAAATGACTTTAACGACAGAGCAATTAAAAAGGGGGCTTTTGGGAAATAGGGGGACAGGAAAAAAAAACAATATTCATTAAGCGGTTCCGCTTTAAAAGATTTGTGTTCAGCTTTGCAGGATGGATCCTTGTCCTTGACCAATTGTTTAAATCAATTGGATGAACTGTTTGCTGTCTTTAAGCTGATATGTTAGTCCTGAAGAAAAGCTTTTTACATTATGTTTATAATAGAAAATCTCACCAAACCCAATTTCCCTCTTCAACGGTGGAGAGGGTGCCCAAAAAATTCTATGACACTGGCATTGATTCGGGTTAAATTTCTGCTATCTGTTTTGTCCTTTCCCTGACATGCACCCACATTCATAAATGATTCTTCACCTCCTTCATTTATACTTCTTCCCCCAAACCTTTAACCTCTCTAAATACAGCTTTATGATTATATTATTCTTATCTGTGTTAATTACTTTACAGAACTTTGTAAATCTGTAAATATTGAAATTCTACTCTGTACTTAATAGGACATGGGTTGATCACAGTTACTAGTGAGGTACTAATCTTTGTTAATTAAAAGGGCTTTGGGATGTTATAATCTGATTTTTCTAAAATTTCCGATACGGTCCCCACATGAAAATTGGGAAAGAAAAAATGAGAATGTTTGGGAAGGGGGAAAATGTGTGCAATGGGTAAGAAGGGGCTCAGTCATAAAAAAACAAAGGTGGTATTAAGGGTTCAAAGGGATGGTTTCCTTTACTAGTGGGTCCCACAGGCTCAGTATTGGGCCCCAAATTTCTCTTTATATTTTTCTTTAATGATTTTAACAGGGATTCACGTATTTTAATCGACTTTGCAGAGATAAACTCGAAAGTAACAACACAATAGGGGAAAAACAAAGGGATCGGATAAGTTGGGGGCCTGGGAGAGAAAAAAGGGAAAATGAGGGTTTTAAAACTGATAAATGCAGGTTTTCACGGGGAGGAAAAATCCATTCCCTTTAAACGAAAACGAAAGGGAAAAATGAGATGGGGAAGGCTTGAGAATCCCCGGGGACATAAAAATTTAAATTTACAGCCCTGTCAGGCAGCAGCGCCAAGGAAACGGTTCATGGAATTAATTTTAAAGGGGCATAATGCACATGATGGGAACATTATTTTTTTCCCCCTTATACAAGTCATGGTTGACCACACATGGGGAAAATTGTGTACGTTTTGGGCACCTGTTCACAGGAAAGACATTTAGACTTGAACAGGTTTAAAGGCGGCAACAAAATAAAAAAAGGGCCCGGGGGGACTCAAAAACCAGAAAGAAAAAATTTTTTATTTGTTTTTGAGAAAAAAAAGGGGTGGGGGGGATATAATAAATATGTTAAATATATCAAAGGTCAATATAGAGATCTCTCCCAAGATTGTTTGTACCAGGACTGACTAGAAACAAGGGGGGACCCTACGCTTTTAGGAAAAAAAATTTTTTACACAAACAAAAAAGGGTTTTTTACTGTTTAACAGTGAGACTGCGGAACTCCTGCCCGAGGGGAAATTGCATTTCAATAAGTTAAAAAGGGTCTGGATGTATTTCAGAGTGTAAAATATAAAAAGTTATAGTGACTAGGATTTTGGAGAAGGGGCTTGATCCAATTTATTCTGATTGCCCGATTGGAGTCGGGAAGGATTTTTTTTCCCTAAAAGAAAACAATTGGCTTTTATCTCATGTTTTGCTTCCCTGGGTCAAAACTTTACCAAATTGGGCTAACGGATGGCGTCTGCTTTTTTTCAACCTTACAAACATGTAAATACATTAAAACATAACGGGATTGGAATGGGGAGACCATCCCAAAAGACGCGGGGGCATTTACAGCTGTTTATTACACGTCGCAGCGACAATGGAAACAACTTTTAAACCCCTGGTCAAGGCTAATTGTGCCTTTTGTTGTAAATTTTGAAAAATAAAATTTTGGCCCTCATAGAAGGGTCTCATTTTTTTGGGGCATCACTGAAATGATGGGTGGAAAAACCTGAAAAAACTATTTTATCTTTCAAACATGATTTATGAATGATCTACAAGAGGCTGCCGATGATGAATGAGGCTCTGGCTAAACATTGTATTTACCCTTTGCCTCTTAGAAAAATGACAGTGTACATTGATCTCACAAGTAAGATGAATGTACTCTTTAAATGGCAGCTTAAAGATGAGATATTTCGTTATAACAAGAAATGTTTAATTCTTACATATAAGTTACTAACCCGGGGATAAAAAAAACCCCATAAACTAAGACACAATTTATCTTTTATTATGACCACTTCCTACTTTTGATGTTGGCAGCACTAGCCCTTGGCTTTGGGGGTATATAAGGTGTGGGATAGGGTTCTGCATCATATCCCTATTGAAGAAGGGATAATTTTTTGCATCCAGGCCCCGGGTTCAGCATTCCCGAAACTGCGCAGTTTTTTGAACTGTTCATGGCTGCTATGCTGAAAGTGTTCTCGTGGACAAATGGCCCATTGTAACAAGTGAATGAAAAACTGAAAAGGGCCAATCTATTAATGTAGGGGTAACGTCAGCATGGAATCGCAAAACTGATCGACATCTACTTTTAAACCGGGGTTGCCAAACAGTAAAATTCAGTGAACCCTTTTACATTTTTTCTCTTAAGAGAAGAGGTCCTGCTCCTCTGTAAAGCGTTTCACCCAAAAAAAGGGTTTAAAATTTTATGTCGTATCAAAATTTTACCTCCTGCTAACGGCACAGGGGTTTCCTTTGTCTATGAATCAGTTTCATTAAATGGGGGATACAGACGCAGGTAAGAAAGTAAAAAATAAGCCCCTGCAACCACCGCGGGAAGAAAACAAAAAGGTGGTGGCAACATTATGGTTTGGGGAATGCTTTTGTGCTCCCCTGCCCAATCTCCCTGCGGGAAAGGGCCTCTCAACTGAATAAGTAGAATTATCCTTTCAAATAATGTTCTCAATTAGTGAAGAGAATAAATTATTTGATCCCTTGCTGATTGTGTAATTTCCCATGACAAAGACATGAACATCTGTAATTTTAAGGGGAGGGTAATTTTAACATTGAAGGGTAGAATATCTAAAAAAAATCCAAAAATCAATTGTTTAAAATTTTATAAATGTATTTGCATTTTGCAGGGAAAAAAGTATTTGATCCTCTCAAAAAGACTTAATAAATTGGGGGCAAAACCCTTGTTTGGGAAGCACAGCAGTCAGACTTTTTTTGGAGTTGATGAGAGGTTTGTGCACATCCGAGGAATTTTGGTCCACTCCCCTTTGCTTTTATTTCAAATCATTTTGATTTTTAGGGTGTCACTTGGCAAATGGAATTTTCAAACCCCCCCATAAATTTTTTTAAAAGATTAAGGGCTGAAGACTGGCTAGGGGACTCCCTGACCTTAAAGTCTTTTTTTTGAGCCCCTCCTTTTTTGCCCTTTGGGTGTATGTTTTGAGTCATTGTTTTCTGAAGACCCACCCCAACCCAAATTTTTTTTTGCCGGTGGAAGGAAGGGGGGTTCACTCAGGATTTTTGGTACACGCTCCATCCATTCTCCATTGATGCAGTGAAGTAGTCCGTACCCTTTGCAGAGAAAAACCCCCCCCAAAACATAATGTTTCCCCCTCCATGCTTGACAGTGGGGGCGGTGTTCTTTGTGTCAAAGGGAGATTTCTTCCTCCCAAAAACAGCGAGTTTTAGTTAAAGCCAAAAAGTTTAATTTTTTTCCCATCTGATCACGCACCTTCTCCAACCCTCACAGAATCTTTCCCGGGTTCATTTTCAAACTTCGACGGCCGGGGCATGTGCCTTTTTAGCAGGGGGCCCCTTTCGGCCCCTGCGGGTTTTAACCCTTACAGCGTAAAGTGTTAAAATGGTTTTTCTTGGTGACTGTGGTACCACTGCCTTTTATATCATTAACAAATTCCCCCCATGTGTTTTAGGTTTATCTCTCACCCTTTTCATGATAAAATACCCCACAAAGAATTTTTTCATGGTGCCCCAGATCGATGTGTTGAAATCATTTTTTTATTTCTTCCATTTCTTATATTCACCAACAGTTTCTCCTTCACCCAACATCTTACTCAGTTTTGTAGTCTATTCCCTTTTTTGCAGGGCTATGATCTTGTCCCTGGATCCTTGGGGAAATCCTTTGGCTTGCCATGTTTTAGAGGTTTTGGGGGTCGACTGATTAATTGAGCAGGGAAGGAGCTTTTTAAAAGGGGACTATTTTAAAGGGGATTGTCATCAAAAAAAAACTTATTGTTTTAAAGACATTTTATGTTAAAGAATTTTTATTGGGAAATTTTGGTTTTATTTTTTTTTCAAATTTTCTATATACCCCCCCCTTTTGTATTTTTTTAATTCTTCAGCCCCCGCATTTTTTCACTTTGGCCAACTACCTAAAACCCCCCTTCCCCCCCTTTCCTCTCCCTTTTTAAACCCTTAACAGTCGTCTTATTTTCCCTAAAACAGGTCAGACCCTTTAAAAAGGAGAAACAATTTTAAATCCCCCCAAAAACTTTCCCCCTCTTTTAGAGACTTTTCATTCTAAATTTCGTAAAAGCCCCGGCCCCCCCAAGACCCCCAAAAGGAGGGGCACCATTAATAAAAAAAGAATCCACCCCGGTTTACCCAAAAAAGATTGTTCCCCCCCGCTCCCCCCTTCTTTTCCCCTCCCCTTCCCCCAGTGAAAAAATCTCCATTTCAAGTCCCTTTAAAAGGGGTAAAAATTCCCGTTCCCTTAAGAAAATTTTCCCATGTGCATGAAGCTTTCTGTTTAAAACCTCCCCCTCTGACCCGCCCGTTTTAAAACAGTGCAAGCAAGAAAAGTCTTCCCCCCAATCATATATAACGGCCGAATAGGAAATTTTCAATCAGGAAAAAAAAAAAACACTGAAAGGGGAAAAAAATTTTGGGTCAAGGGGGTTGATTTAATAAAATAAAAAAAAAAAAAAAATTTCCGAAAGGGTTCCCTTTAAGACAGCAAATCTTCAAATTTCAGGGAACAAGTTGATTAGGAGCGTCCCAAAATGGTTTTAGGGGCCAGAACTCCCAAAAGGTTGGTAGCGGGAAAAATACTTATTTTTTCAGCAAAAAAGCAAATAAACTTATATATATGTACAATGTTATGTCTTTGTTTGTGGGGAAACTTTCACAATCAGCAAGGGGTTTAAATTAAAATTAATTTCCCTTCCCGTGTATATTTTGATTTTCTTCCCTTGGGTTTAGATGAAAATCTTTCAGGCAGATAAGGTAATATGTCACATGGCTACAAATGTCCGACATTGGTTAAAAGAGCATGACCAAGAATTCTAAGTACTACCCCAACCTCCTAATTCCACAGCATTGAACCCAAGTCAACATCTGTGGGATCACCTCAAATCTTGTGTTCATTCTATGGATCATCCCAGGACCTTACTGAGTCACTCCCAGCCTGTCTAGCTGCTGTCTGTGGTGCACATGGTGGTTACTCTGGATATTGTATACACTGTATATAAATGAGGCACAAAGTACAAAAAACTCAAGAGCTTCTTGTTACAAATTGAAATAATTGTCCAAAAATAAGCTCTGTAATTTCTAATTGATAGCATACAGCTCATGGCAAATATTGGAGAACTAGCATACTAAGAGGATGGCCAACCGGCTTACTAACTTTGCAGATATGAAATAAAACATTGTTTAACAGCTGAACATTTTAGCTTCGTAAAACATACTTCAAATCAAATGAAAGTAAATTTATGTAATTAATAGCGTTTTTTTCCAGGTCAAGGAGAGGAACAAATAATGGAATTACTGCATAATTTGCGCTTACAAGACAAATATCAGCACATGTCGAAAAACATAAATTAGTCTCTAGTTAGCAGGATAAGTGCCTACAGACCTTACTGAGCTGCTGGAGTTGAGTAATTTAACTATTTAAGGTTTTTTTTTTATCACCACCTTCCAAAAGCTTGGGTGCATCTCGGGACCTGGCCCCCGAAAGTCTCCATTCAGAACAAAGAGTAGGTTGTGCTTGTACTCTACTCTCCATTCTGTTCTATGGGAGTTCCAAGTATAGCCAAAAACACTGCTCACCTGTACTCGGAACTCCCAGTGAACAGAATGGAACTTGATGACTTGATTTTTCAGGTAGCATTTTTAAAGGGAAAAAACTTGGGTCCAAACCTGAAAAGGTTCAACTGTTTAACTACAACAAAATACAGAGATTGAGTGATCGCCTTCCATTAAATGCAATGTGGTTTTCCCAACTTTTTATTTCATTTCCCATTTTACGATAAAATACATATTCACTGTGTCAGAAAGGGTAGCAGTGTTTCGTGCATGAAAACCCTTCTTCAGGCTTCACAATGATAGAAATCCAGTACCGCTTCTAAACACAGTTGCTAGGAAGGCCATTAATGGAGGAGCATTGAGGAGGGAAGGGGAAATAATACTTTTTCCCCTGGACGAAAAAAAAATTTAGAAACTATCACACTGCATTTTTTTGGGAAAATGCGACCACTCCGAACTTTTTTTGTACAACCTTTTAAAAATTTGGGGCACCCAACAATTTTTGTTTTTTCCCTATACTTTTTGTTATGGGAAATTTTTCCCCAGGGTTTGGGCCGCTCATCTTCCACGATCAAATGACAACGGGTTTGGGTTCAAACAAGTTTACAAATAATTTTATTAAAAATTCACATTTTTTTAAATGCTTTAGGGTGTTCATTAAAAACAGGGGGTTACATAACAATCCAAACAGTGAACAGCTTTATTATGAAAACCACCAAGGAATCATAAGTTTCCTTGCGTTACTTTTAATAGGTTTTATTTCAAAAAGCTAAAGCTTATAACATTTTTTTAATGATTAATCCGAAATAACATTTTACCTAATACATATTTAGAAAAGAAAATTTTTAGGTCATTCTACCCCTCAACGGGTTATCAAATACTATGACTTTTAAATCAATAGCTATGTTTCCCACTAAATACCATGTTTTTTATACGAAGTGTCATTCAAAATATTCTGAATCACACTTTTTAAATAAAATGGGTCGGCGAAAAGAAAAAAGGGCCTTAATTTTCAAAAATATACATTACAATTTCCACAACATTCCTCCTCCTTAAATTAAAGAATACATTTTACTTTTTAATATAATAAACCCCGAGATTTTTTTCACAAGGGGTGTCCTTGTTGTTCCCAGCAACGTTTTAAAAAACATTCATAAGTTTTTACCTTTAGACCGTTTTGGTCCTTGAAACCTTTTTTTATGAATCCCAACACCTTTGATCAAGATCCAATGATAACACAAAACTATAAAAAGGGGTTGCAAAAGTTCTAGGCCCGGGAACCACCCACGATGCCACTAAACCAAGGGATCACCAAGAAAACCATTTTCCTGCGGGGGCCATTCATGCTCTGCTGGGAATTTGTTTTTTAAATCAAGTATTTTTTTGCGGTAAGCTACTCCTGAAAAATTTTGTGCACGAAATTACAGCAGGCGTGGCCTAAATAACGCAAACGCCGCCGCGTTTTCCCAAGAAAATCTAACACAAGATTGTTGTTTTAACACCTTTTCGTGAAAACGGGGTTTTTTGGTTTAATTATTTAAATTTTCATCAAAAATCTCATCAGTAATGTTGTCAAAAAGCCTCCTAACTGCTCGATGTTATGTGCATTATGTTACCCATGATTACTCCTGCAAATGGAGTGAAACTAAGGCTGGAAGCATATAGACTGGATTGAACTTGATCAAAGGTTTGTGGTCCTCCGTTCTTTTTTGTGATCGTATTCCTTGGGAATTTGATCGTGTCTATTTCCTCGTGTGAGAGAGACCATTAGCCATTTTCAATCTTCAATAGTAACATTGCCCACTCCACTATATGGGTAGAAATTTGTATGCAAATGATCCACATACATAATACATGTTGTCTGGAAGTATGATATGTGCCCCCCTAAATTTGTAATAACCATATGCTATCTCTGATGCATACCATAAAAGGGGTTGTACTCTGGGGATGGACACCATTTATACTTGGAAAGGCCTTTGATTGGTTCCTTGCAACTCATGTTATTTATCAAATGATTTGCAAAATGAATAGAAATATCGTCCAACATTTGACAAAGGTTAAAAAAATGAATTTTTATGTAAAATAATAATTTTCCACTTTAAACTTTGCATTCGTCAAAGAAAGCTGTCTTTGCAGCAATTCCAGCATTGGAGACCTTTGGCATTCTAGCTGTTAATTTGCTGAGGTAATCGGGAGAATTTACACCCCATGTTTCCCAAAAAGCCCCTTCCACAAGTTGGATTGCTTGTTGGGCACTTTTTGTGTACCATACGTCAAGCTGCTCCCACAACAGCTCAATGGGTTAAAATCTGGTGACTGCGCTGCCACTCCATTACAGATAGAAATACCACTGCCTCTTTCTTCCCTAAATATTCTTTGCAAAATTTTTGGAGACGTGCTTTGGGTCATTGTCCTTTGCAGGATAAAATTTGGGGCTGCAATCAAGCGCCCCCCACAGGGAAAGGGAATGGCGTTGCAAAATGAGTGATACCTTCCTTATTCCCAAAATCCCTTTCACCTTTTTCAAATCTCCACTTACAACACCAAACAACCCCAACCATCACATTACCTTCCCCATGCTTGACAATGGTCAGGCACTCCTCCCCATCTTTCCAAGTTGTTCTGCCTCACAAATTTCTTCTGTGGAACCAAAACCTCAAACTTCAATTCGCCATAACACTTTTTTCCAATCTTCCTCTGTCCAATGTCTGTTTCTTTACCCATATTAATCTTTTCGATTTATTAGTCCCTCTCAGAATATGGCTTTTTCTTTGCCACTTTGACCGAAGGCCAGCATCCCGGATCGCCTCCTCACTATAGACGTTGACCTGGCGTTTTTGGGGGGTACTATCAGGCGTACTACATGGGTGCAGAGTATAGTCGCTAACCGGCCCTGCAGCCTGAGGGGGCCCAAAAGCTCTTCTTCCCCCATAAGGAGCATAAGCATTGTAAATGGCATATGATACGGGGGGGCCCCATTTCAATTTTTGAACTAGGGCCCAGGAGCTTCAAGGACCTGTGAGGCGTTAATTTCTCAAACTAGAGATTCTAATGTACTTGTCTTGTTGCTCAGTTGTGCAGCGGGACATCCCACTTCTCTTTCTACTCTGGTTAGAGCCTTTGTGTGCTCTCCTCTAAGGGAAATAACACACCATTGTAGAAATCTTCAGTTTCTTGTCAAATTCTCGTTATGGAAAAAGCCTTCATCTTTCAGCACAAAAAAGACTGTCCGAGTGTCACATGAAAGTTCTCTCTTTCTGGCCATTTGCAGTTTAATCGAACAACAAATGTAATGCTCCAGATTCTCAACTAGGGGATGTGTCGTCCATGCCTCTCCCTTCCATGAAGGTCAGTTTTATAGCTTCTCTAATCAGCAAAACTGTTTTCAGCTGTGCTAACATACTTGCACAAGGGTTTTCAAGGGTGTTCCAAATATCCAATAGCTTTCTTACACAGTTAGCAAACACAATGTACCATTAAACACTGGAGTGATGGTTGTTAAATGGGCCTCTATAAACCCCAATGTAGAAATTTCAATAAAAAACCAACGTTTGCGCTAGAATAGTCATTTTACCACGTTAACAATATATAGAGTATATTTCTGATTCATTAATGTTAGCGTCATGAAAAAACTGTCTTT
Source organism: Phyllomedusa bahiana (assembly GCA_025379985.1). Classification (NCBI taxonomy): domain Eukaryota; kingdom Metazoa; phylum Chordata; class Amphibia; order Anura; family Hylidae; genus Phyllomedusa; species Phyllomedusa bahiana. The sequence continues at coordinate 12,670 of JAODAL010074430.1, forward strand.
TTCTTTCAAAAATAAGGAAATTTCTAAGTGAACCCAAACTTTTGAACGGGAAAATTTTAAAAAACAGAAAGAAAAGTTTTTACACAAGCGCAAAACCCAAATTCCCATTCTGAAAAAAAAACTTTCAAGGGCCTTTTTCCTGAATAGGGGAGATCCCCCGAGTTTTATCCTTTAAAAAAAATGGGAACTCCCCTTTAAACACATGGGGGGCCAATTTTGCCTTTTTTTCATGTCTATAAAAAAACTAATCATTTTATTTCAAATTTTCTAAGTTCTTTCCAAAACTTAAATTGAACAAAAAAAGTCAGACCCCCCTGTAGTGGGTTTAGAAAAAAAATACACAATTTTTGATACCAAAATGCTTTTTTCACCAAGGGAACTTTTCTTACTGCTTAAAAAAAAATTTTGGTTTATTTTTTTGAAAAGAAGGGAAAATGTATTTTTTTCGTCATGGAAGAAAATGTTTTAAAAAACCCAAACATTTTTTAAGGCAAAATTGATCACAGCCAGAGTCTTTTCAGGACGGTAATTGCAAGCACAGCATGTAATACACATTGCTAAGGGCCTGGAACATTTTATTATTGAAGAATGTAAAACATTTGAAGTATTTGAAAATATTTTTTATCCAGATTATAGATGCATTATTTAAAGTTTATACTGGGTTCAAGCACTTAAAACCTAATAAAATTTTCAAGTCAATTTCCCCCTCTTTGGGAAATAAATCTGAACTAAACATTCTGGGTTTTGCAATTCTATAAGCCCCCCGTAGGGAACATTTTTGACGGTTTGAAAAAACCCCCAAAATACAATTGTTTTAAAAGATAAAGACTTTTACAATACAGGCCAAAAAAACCCTTTTATAGAAAAAATTTTTTAATGGATTTTCCCCTTGGGAAAACTCACCCGTTAGTCCCTTTCAAAAGGGAAATTTGATTTGGGAAACAAAGTTTTTTTTGGGTTTTTTCCAGTTGAAAATTTTAAAGGAGTTTTTCTCTCAAAAAAATAATAAATTTTCCCCGGTTAACAACCCGTACAATTAAGCAGATTTAAAATTGGGGTTTCATCAATTTTGGAAGTATCCCGAAAACATATTTGATGTCTCAGGGTCGTGAAGATGCTTGGGACCTGCCCCCTCCTCCCCCTTGTAATTTTGATAGATCAAGATCTGGATAAATTTTCAAACTAGGAGGCAAAACCCCCTTTTTACCCGAGTAAGGTTTTCTCATTTTTCCGACTAAAACTCATTGGGTTAATGTTTCCAAAACACAAAATGAAGATTTTTTAAAAAATTTTTTTCAACCCAAAAAAAATATTTACAGAAAAGTAAAGCAATAAAGGTTTTTAAAAAAAAGCAAAGTTGGGAATTTTTTGACTCATACGACTTTTCGGGTTTAAAAATAAACCTTTAAAGGGGGTTGTCCTCACTACAATTTTATTCATCCTTTTTTTCCAAATTTTGAATTCAAAGGGGGGTTATTAAATGGCTTCTACAAACTTTCAGTAAAGCCAATTTCCCGGGAGCTAGAGCAACCCCTGCTGGCAGCCCCATCAGGGGGAGATCAACAGGTCTGGGGCCCGGGGCGTTTCTAGGGCCTAAAAAATCCGGGGTCGGGCCCTTTTTTTTTACTGGGTAGGGGTGGGTGCACACACATTTTTCAAAGCCTCATTGTTTAACTGGGGGATGTTTTTTTTTTTCAGAGAAAAA
>JAODAL010074431.1:0-14373 GCA_025379985.1 Phyllomedusa bahiana
ATTAAAGGGGGTTTGTAAAAATTGATGTGAGAAACTTAAAAATTAAATAATAAATTTTTTCCCTTTTCATCACTATTAAAATGAGTTATATTTTTATTTTACCTGTTACCAACCTAGTGATCTACATGTACAGCCATCTCAGGGCAAAACCCGTATGGAGCTCCTCCCATCCGGCGCAAAGTTTCGGTTATCCTCTTCTCGCAGTTATTTTCGTCTCTTCCCTACCTATAATCACCAAACTCACTGCTGACGGTGTTAACCATAGTGATGTCATTTTACTCCTGCCCCCCGTACTTAGTAATTACCAAACAGCGAAAATAAATAAAAAGACAAAAAGAAACCTAAATTGGTTACATTCTAAAAAAAAAAAAAACCACATTTTTATTCCTGCAGAGATTTGAACCTATACTTTCAATTTGGGAAAGGGGCAGAATTTTTAACCACTCAGCTACTTTGTAGCTACTCACACCCCTTTTTAAAAAACAGATCTTTGTTTCACTAGAGTGAAAAAACTGTAAAAAAAACCAGGGGGATGTCAAGCCTCTGGTCACAGGGAAAAGGTTAAAAACAAATAAACCCACGTCCCCTTTTAAACACACTGAAAGCTGAAGCAGGACAAACAGACATGAAATCCTTTTATAGAAAAACCCCCTTTTAACAAGCCCAAGCCTCTGGAAATGTCCTTTGGGCAGATGAGACAAAACGGAGTTTTTTTTTTAAGTCCATGGGGGTCTATGTTCATAAACAACAAAAAAGAACATGCAAAAAAAATAACATTGGACTTACTGTAGCACAAAAAAAGGCCAGTCAGTGCTGCCCATGTCAGAAAGTTTGGTCTCACCGCAGGGAATGGGGGCCTCAAACTAAAAAGACACAAAAACACAGCAAAAAAAAAGATCTAAATGCTAAAAGTAAAACATTGGACTATTTTGAAGTGGTTTTTATGAGCCTGGGCAAACCTATTGAAAACTCTAGAAAGGGGCGGGAAAACCGCAGTCTGGGGAGGGACCTTCACACCTGAGAAACCTGAGGCATGGGGCCAAAAACCTTCGCACAGCTGAGCATGGGGGAGTGGGCCCCAAAAAACATGTGACAGGGGCAGAATTTTTATTTGGGGCTGAGAAATTGTTTGCAGTGATTCCTCAAAAGGTCATGCAAAAAAATATTAATTAAGGGCCCTCAGCTTTTTCCAGGGCCGGTTTTTTATTAGTTTTGGGGGTTTCATCTTTCGGTTGAATCCCACTTCAACAATAAGTCGATTTTCAATTGATTTTCAGTAAACTAAATTTATTATGGTTTTTTTTAATTTTTTTCAAGTTATTTCTGTGACCATTTTGGGGGTTTCTCTTTTTTCAAAGGAAGGGGCCAACAATTTTTTCAACAGAAAATCTGTTGTTCGATCACAACAAAGGCTATTAAGACGCGAGAACGTTTCGATCCTTCCCTGTGATATAATGATGTGCTTCTCCAAGTTTATCTTTTCTGCATCTGTATCTACATTTGAAACAGTAACTTATGCTTCCAACCTATTCAAATCGTGGGTGCAAAAGTGTTGCTTTTTTTTTCTTTTTTTTTAAAAAAAGCTCTATTTTATGAACCCTTTTTGTGTTTACTTCCATCGTTTTTCCCCCAAAATTAAAAAATATTTAGCTTTTGTATAAAACAAAAAAATGTCACATTGGGAACATTCATTGAAACAATTTATCGTAAGGGCCTTAAAGGGTTGTCTCACTACAAAGATTACTTTCAACTGTAGGGAACACTAAATGAAACGTTTTCCGAATCTATTCTTTTTTTTTTTTTTTTTTTTTGGTTTTTAAGGACTACAAATGTTTTTATCACCCTCTGAAGTTTTTCGGGTTTCCTAGAACCAACCTTTTTGCTTGTTCCCCCCCTGCTGTTTGTCTTATCATAGCAGGGAGCAATGTTTTTCTCCTGCTTGCTACACAAAGATCCCCTTTACTAACACTCTTGCTCTGCTCTCATTGTCCAACTAAGGTTACATACTCCCGCTTACAGCACACAGGTATTATTTGCCCGTTTACTTTTTACATAAATAAAGGGTTTTTGGGAAAAGACTGAAGAGCTCCACAGCTCTTTGTTTTTTACTTTTTAGGGGATAAAGGGAATTTTTTTTACGCTTGTCTACAAAGTTTTTTCTAAGCTCAGGCCGTCCCCTGCCTGGTTGCTCAAGCGCAATGGGGACCATGGTAATCACTCCCGCGATTGTTATCAGTAGCATAATTTGATTATTTTGTTAATGACAACTTTCACCCTTAAGAATCTTTAGGCTTGCACATACATTTTTATAAACTCCTGCCCTCATGTCACGTAACAGGCTGCTGGGAACAAAGAACTAAAATTTCCAATCATTGCTAAGACCCACCCACAGCCAACCAGGAAGGTGATTCTGAAGCCCCCTGAAAAGACGGGGCCGGGGAAACAGCATGATAAAAGAATACTCCTTTAATACTTTTGGGTTAAATGCATAAAATCCCTTAGCACAAGTATCTCATACATGAAAAACTAAGTGCATGTTATGTACTAAATTTTGGGTTCCAAAACCCTTTTTTTTTTTAGTTTTTCCTTGGGGAGTCATATTAAAATTTCTTTATGTTTTTTTTTTTTGTATGAGTGATTACCTTTAATTTACCCTTTTTTGCAATAAATTTGAAACTTAAAGAGATTTCCTGTTTTAAAAAATGTGCCCCCTTTAAAATATGAAGCGAACAAAAAAAACCTAAATACAGTCTTTAAATTTTCTCACATAATCACTCATCCATTTCGGCCCAAAATGGATGTTCATATTGTTGAAAAAGGAAATGACCTATAAATTTCATTTTCCCCTTTGGGGTTAAAGCATGCTTTGTTCCAGACCAGGTTAGAGGAGGACGAGCAAATTGTCTAGAAAAGTAAATTTTGGGAGGACTAAACGGGAACAATGTGAGAGGCTTTTTATTTATTGGCACAATAAAATGTAAAAAGAGGGTGGCGACTTGTTCTTATTCAAGAGAAGACGGGGGAAGAACCCAAAACATAGACATGTCCTACCCAGCAATGCTGATGGGAACTATAATATGCTACCACATGGGCTTTTTTTCTGAAGCACAATGCACTCTTATGCGCTTAAAGGACACTAGGGAGCAACGGTTTGACAAAAAGACACAATACAAACGGATGTAGATTAGTGTTATACTTTCCCCTTTTAATGACCCTGCAGCCTATTTCAAATTTTATCTAATATCATAATACCCCCTTTAAGGCTATAGAAAACTTATACCATGTGTCTTGATTGCTCAGAAACATTTCTCATCTCGCAGCATCAAACATTAGCTTTTGGCCCAGATTATTACAAAAAGCTGATATTTTTTTTTAACCAAATTTTTGCATGGGCTACCCTTTTAAAAAACCCATTGTCAAGATGAGATAATTGCATTTGTCAGCGCCTTTTTTGTTTTCATTGCACTAAATTTTAGTTTGTCTTAAAATGATAAGTTTGATTTTATACTTTATAACCCAAGGCAAAATTGTTATTTTGCTTTCTTATAACGCTTTTGAAGACGAAAGAAAATAAAGGGCTGTATTTGCCAAAGGAAACTCTTACATGTAATTTATATTCCAAAATAAAATTTCTTTGCCACTGCAAAAATAAAAAATGAGAATAACCCATAAAATATGTATAATTTTATATATAATTTTTATATTTATAAATATAATATACAAAGTTTTTACAAACCTTTCTAGAAAAAGTTAATTTCTTAGAACTTCCGAATTCTAAACTCAACCGAACCAAACATTTTACGTTCATTCGAGTAAATTCAATTTCAGTTCACACGCCTTTTTTCATTTATTTTCAGGGCTTTTTTTGCATTTTTGGGCGACATCCAATCACTTTTCTGCATTTTTTGGCAGCCATCCAATCACCTTTCTGCATTTTGGGGCGGACATCCAACATTCAAAACCAAAAAAGTTCTAAAATGCATCGCTGAGGTAAGGGCTCCATTTTCTAAAATCACATGACCTTAAATATATTTTTCACTGTTTTTTTCTTGTAACCCCTTTTTTTTCAGCTCACCTTTTCTTTTTACGTACGGACCTTTTTTATTTTAATTTAGAAAACTTTTTTTCCTCTACATAAAACATCAATATTTTAGGGGGGGGAATTTTCTGGCTTAATTTTTCCCCCCACACCCAGAAGCTATTTTTTGCGCTCACATAACGCCTAACCCCCTCAAAAATACATGGATTTTATTTTTTTTCCCCAAGGGGCTTGGATTTGCAAAAATCAACTCATTTTTCTTTTTTTTGCATTTTTGGGGGTTCGGGAAAATTGGTAAAACCACAAAACCCCCGTCCCCAAAATTTTCCCCCTATGTGTAAAAGGGGGCTTTTGGGGGCCCCCCCCCGGGATGCAGGGACCCGTACCCAGCTGCTACCGCTGCACCCCCCTAAAAGCTGCGCCCCTGCTTGCAAGTTTTCCCCTCATCTTTTCAGTTAGCCATTGAAAGCAATGAAGAAAATTTTTTTTAAGCCTCTGATTTTTTTTTGTTACTTTTAGACCAAATTTTTTTCACTAAATTTTTTTTTTCCAGATCCATTTTTCTGTTACGGGGGGTAAATTTTTCCCGCTTTTTTCCTTACCTGGGAAAGTTTTAAAAAAAAAATTTCCAAAACTTTTTTCTCCCATTGAAATTTAATGAGGTTTGAGTTTTTAGTTCGAATAGAAAACCCCAAACGAGGGATACTAAAAATTCGAGGGTTTTAAAACGAACCCAGAAAAAATTTTTTTTCTGCCTTTGGGTTTTAACTCAGGGGGGGAACAACAAAAAGCATTCCTGACTGGAAACCCGTGATTTTAGGGGTTTATTAAAAATTTATTCATTTTTAATAGAAGCACTCAGTATATCACTAATTTCATTCCTCACCTTAGCAGACTGTACTTCTTCATAAGGACAGGACCCAGTCTTATGGTTTCTTTTGCAAGTTCAAGAAGATATTTGACGCCTTTGTAAAACCAGCAGATCGATGAGCTTTCACAAATGACAGCTACTCATGTAAAAAGTGTGTTCAGTGCATACTTGGCAATAACTAATTTAGAAAAATGTGAACACTTATGTCCCACCCCAGGACCACTCATGTCTGCCCCCTAAAACTGTCCAAGAATACGGACAAAATAGCCACTTTTGTGAGGAGTTTGCTGATTGTGATAGAAAAATTGGGACAATTAGCAAGTTGTCATTGGGATTGGATTCAGTAGCAAGATTTATGAATCTCAACCAATTTGGGTGATGCAGCTAACATGGATCTAGTAAACTTCCCTTTAAGGGGTTTTCTCACAAGGCTGTTTCACTGTGTCACAAGTAGTTTTAGGGCCATACATCACATGGAAATCCCTAAAGAAGCATTTATGCTATTTATCATACATGAAAAAACTTTGAGATTCTTGGTTCACATATTTTTGATCAAAAAATGTTTAAGCTGCCCACGAACTTACAACGTGATCTCAGGTCGGGCCAATCCTACGCTATCTTTAGCTCTGAATAGAGCCAAATCCAGGCCTCTCACTGGGTCAACTGACCTCCATTATCCAGAGAAGAAGAAAATAAAAAAACACCAAACCTGCAAGCTGCACTCTTATAACAGTCTGTGAAAGTGGGCGTGGTACAGAAAACCAAAATGGAGGCATCCCTTCCTCCCCATATAGATTAAAAGCAATATACGCCAAATACAACGTATGGTTCTGCACAAGAAAAACATTTCTGAAAAAACACTGGGTTGCGCACATATATATAATATACATATACACGCAACACCACTACCAGCGGCACATGTTCGTGGCGAGCTTAAGCATTTTTTGATCAAAAATATGTGAACCAAGAATCTCAAAGTTTTTTTCATGTATGATAAATAGCATAAATGCTTCTTTAGGGATTTCCATGTAATGTATGCCCTTTTTGGCAGTCGTGTGCCGCCGGTAGTGGTGTGTGTAATATATATATATATATATATATTCCGCAACCCTGCCAGTGGCACCCAGGTTCAAATAGTGTTTTTTTTTTCAGAAATGTTTTTTTTGGCGTATATTACTTTTAATCTATATGGGGATTAAGCGATGCCTCCATTTTGGTTTTCTGCACCACGCACACTTTCATAGACTGTTATAAGCGTGCAGCTTGCAGGTTTGGTGTTTTTTTATTTTCTTTCTCTCTGGATAATGGGGGGTCGGTTTTTACCCATGAGAGGCCTTTGGGTTTGGCTCCAAATTTTTAAAGGGAAAGATAGCGGGAGGGCTGCCCGACCTGAATCAGTTTTTAAGTTCGTGGGAACTTAAACATTTTTTGATCTAGGAGTTTTGGAAAACAGGGGGTTTACAGCTTTTTCTCAAACCCAAGGATCTCAAAAGTTAAAACCCGGACCCCGTTTTGGGGCACTTTTACACAGGGTCAAATGAAAACAAAATTTGGATCCCGCGTAAAAAGGGACATTTTTTTTTTCATTATTTTTTAAAATCTTTTAAAATTTGCTTCACCAAACCCTTTTTTCCTGTTTTGAAAGCTCCATTTTCCCCCCCGATGTTTTATTTAGTGCAGTTAAGACTTTAAGGTTTTTATGCATGGGGACTAATGATTGGGGCCCGGGAAGCAAAAAAAAATAAAAAGTTAAAAAATTCCCTCTTGTCCAGGGGTTTTTTTTTTAATTTTCCACTAACAGAAGCCTTCCCCTCCTTTTGCTTGTTTAAGATAAAATGGATCTTGCCTGAAGGAAGGGTTTGAACCCAAAAAATAGCACACCCAATTTCCCTTTAAAAAAACCCCCCAGCTTTCCTTTAAAAAAATTTTTAGACTTTGCGGGAAAAAAAAAATTTTAAAAATCCCCCATGATTGGAAAGGGTTTTTAACGCAAACTGCACTCCCCTTTGTTTTACATGAACGGTTATAGAAAGTGGATTAGAACAATTTTGTATTTCAATTATTGCAAATTTTTAGCCCCTTTTTTTTTCTGCACCAAAAAAATTTCAAAAAAAATACAAAAGATTTAAACCTTATTTTTAAGATTTCATGAAAGTACAGTTAAAATAGCCACAAAGAATAAAAAGGGGCCAAAAACTTTTTAAAATATTTTTTTGTGGTAAAATATTTTTTTTTTGCATTTTTTTTTTTGACCCTGGCTGGACAGACATCGGAGGGAAATTTTTAAAATGATTTTAATGTTGACGATTATACGACAAAGTTGAAATGGGAAAGGGTTTTTATGGTGATCGAAATTTTAGACAGGGCATAATTAAGGCTAAAAATTTGCATCACTATTAAGACGCGCCATTTTGGGCCTTTCCTGAATTTTGGCGCCACAAATCAGATTACAAAATAAGCAATGAGATGGGTGTGCGACTCATACTGGATGTGAAAGGTTGTGATTGGCGGGAAAAAATCACAGACCCTTTTTTACATAGAACACATTTCCTGTTCGGGCCTCATGTCTCTCAGCTCTCATGGGAGTAACGTTCGCTCTGCCTGGGGCCAAACAGCTCACGAAATTATTCTATTTTTTCTGCACAAAAACCTCTACAAAATAGCTGTGATCCTTAAAATTTTATTAGTTTAAGATTGAAGTTTTTATGTAGTTAGGAGAAAATTTTTTAAAAGGGAGCATCTACCGCGTAAAGTCACGGGGAGGGGGGGGGGGGGGGTCCCGGGCGAACACAGACAACTCTATAAAGAACACGGGAAAAAGTTCCCAAATTTATTAGACTTGCACTGCAATATCTTTTTTTAACATTTTGCTATTGAAATTTTTTCCGGGATTTGGGGCACCGAATTTATATTAGGAACACACATTTTCTAGTAACTGCAGTCTCGGTTAGGTGCAAAACTCCACATTTTATTATCTTATCATTTCGATGGGTGTTTTTTTTCAATTTTACCAAATCCACCTTTGCTCATATACCACCTTGCCTTAAAATCTGAAAACAGAAATTTTTTATACACCACAGTAAATTGAAAGGGCAAAAAATCCCGTGTTTTAATACAAAACTAACAGAACTTTTTTTTTGACTTGGGGCCACTACAGCTTGTTCATTGACGCAGCTTGCACGAAATCTTAAAACAGCAATTTTAATCACCACAGGTAATTAAAAGGGTCAAAAATACCGTGAATTTATACGAAAACAAAAGATAGGGTTTTTTCTTTACTTTGGCGCACTAAAGCTTTGTTCATTGACCCTTGCACATAAATCGAAAACAGAATTTATAGTCCCCAAAAGGGTAAATTAAAAGGTGAAAAAAATACATTTATTAACCGAATACTTTTCAGTACTTTTTTTGACTTTGGCGCACTACACTTTGTTCTTTGACCCTTGCACAAATCTAAAAACAGCAATTTTTATAGTCACCACAGGGGAATTGAAAGTGCAAAAAATCCCGGTTTTATCGAAAACAAAACAGATACGTTTTTTTTTCACTTTTGTCCATCCAGATTTGTTGATAGACACCTTCAGTTAAATTTTTGAACCCAGCAATTTTTTTTGATTGGGGAATTTGAAAAAGCTTGTTTTGCCGCCCTGTTAAAATAGACTTTCCAAACATTCCATACCTTTAAAATTTTATATTTCTGAACAGGGAGTAAATGCGGGGTAAGCAGCAAAGAGGGGGTAGCACATGGAGGAGAGGACGAGAAAGGGCTCCTTCCATGCTGGGAAAACACCAGCCAGCGGATCGTCAGTTGCAGGACCTCACCCTGTAAAATCGCTGGGCAGGCCCGTAACTAAGTAAAAAACTCGTCCAATCTTTCCCATTTTTAAAGCAACCTCACTAGCAATCTTACCTCCTCTCCTCGCATCACCCAAAAATTCGTCATCAGCTCATCAGCACCCGTCCAACATAAAAGAAAGCCCAAAGTCAACTCGTTACCCACCATGTGCATAATCATTGTCTAAACCCCTTTTTGATGACAAAATGGGGTTTGGGGACAGAAGGCATGTTAAAAGATAAAGAGGATGATTTATCTCTCTACGCCCAGTTCTATCCATAAAGGGGAGGAAAAGGAAGCCGGAAAATGGGCAAAAATCCGGCGGTGGGCAACCCCCTTGCGGGCCCTCTTCTTGTAGCCCGCACTTCTGGATGCAGAAAGTCAGGACGACCAATCACCTTTTTTGATGATATAAATGACAACATTGCATCCATCGGTTTTTTTTCCGAGAATTTTGCTTCGACGCTTCATCAGTGGACGAGGAGGGAAAACGAGGGGGTGTGCAAAAACGGCCCGCCACAAAAAGGGAAGGGCGGTCGCAGATCTGCGTATGATTCCCCCACCAGGGTCACGCAAACCCCGCCCCGTTTATCGCCTCAAAAAGGCCGGGACCTCTCAACCGGGGCCTCTTGAGCAACCCTCGATTCCCCCAGCGATTCATATCCGCCGTTGCCGTAAACCAAAAGAGAGGCAAAAACCCTTAAGTGGTTAACCCCCACCAACATTCAGTCACATGCAGCGAATGCATGAGTTAAAATGGGGGGAACACTTGGCCCAAAAAAGCCAACTGACGCCGGGCCCCAACCACTTAACACCCAATGCCCCCCCGCCCCTCCCCTCCCCACACCCGTTCCTCACCCCCCAGTCTCTCAATCAAAATCGGGGATCAGCCTCCCTTCACCTCCACCGTCGCCCAAAACCACCACACCACCAGAGAAACATCCTACCCCCCTTTTCCTTCCACCTTTTACGCCCTGCACCCGACATTTCCAGTCAAAGCACCAGCCTTCTGCTTCCGGGTTTGGGGAGCAGAAGAAAACTTTAACCCAAAACCACCCCAAAGCCAAAAGCCGGGGAAATGTCGGCTTTCCCCACTTTTTGGCCCTTTGGAAAAGTTGCCTTTCCATCTGGTGAAACAATGGGTGATTTTTCTTTTTGGGCCTTTTCCCCCCCCAATACAATGCCAAGCGGGCATTTTTTTCCCCAGAAAACCTCCCTGCCCTGGCCCCCACGGTCATCTAAAATTTAAAGCGCATTGTCTGAAACGTGGCCGGAAAAGTCCATCTACCACCGACCCCATGGACGTAAGCAGGGCCCAAGGCCGCTATTCTCTGTGACACTCACTGGGTGAGCTGGGGGATGTCCGGGGGGACGGGGGCCTCAGGCTGGGCGAAAACGCTCTTAAAAACCCGAGGGATGGTGCGGGGCTCTTTCCCCCAAGGCCTCTGTGGCATCACGTGCCCAGAAAAAACCAACCCTTTTTTAAATTAATCGTCTTGGAGACCGCCCCCACGGGTCAGGACTGTGGATGGCTCCCCGAAACGAGACCGACGCGGGCTGGGTGACAAGAACCTTGTGCCAGGAAAGGTGGAATGCGATAAGGGGGCAAAAATCGCTGGCCGCCCAAAAGATCGGTGGGCGGGAGCAAAAACCCTTGCCTGGCACATGCTAAACCTGGTCGCCCCCAGAAATTTCTAAAGAGCCCCCGGGGTCGGGCTGCCTCAAAGAAGGCTCGAGGTCTGAGTTCGCACTTCCGCCGTTCGCCCCCCTGTTTCGTCCCATCTGGCGCGTGCAGCTCAGCTCGGCCCCCCCGTAAACCCGTCTCATTTTGACTGGCAACACCTGAACCCCACCCTCCACATGCTCCGCAATTGTGGCAGCACGCAATGCCTTTAACCATACAAGGAAAAAGGCCTACAAGAGGGGTGCGGCCCCTCGGTTTAAAACCACCGAGAGTGGGGGCGGGTGAAAGAGCTCTGCACCATCCTTCCAGTTTTGAAGAAGCCCCCAAAAGGGTATGCGGACAAGCCCTTGTCACAGACATTGTGGTGATTTTATTTCGGGGAACGATCGTTGGACACTCTGAAAAAACAAGTCCCCATGACGGGGAGGAAAAGGACACAGATGCGGACAAGGCCTTTCTCCCGTCAAAACCACAAGGCCCACAGTTTTACAATTTCATCGGCTTTTATTGGATGGTTCGGGGGCCCCAAATAGGCAAAGGGGGGTTGGGGGGGGGGGGGGGGATCATCTCAAAGGCAAGTCAGGCTGTGTTGAAGCTGGCCGGAGGGAGCGGAGGGGAGGGGGGGTATTCCTAGACACCGATGTTACCGACTCCCTGCCTTGAAAGAGGTTGGCTTAATTTGAGGGGAGAGAAAGATGAAAAATCATTTGCTAGTGCACTTCACCCAGAGGCTTTGGGAAATCAAGGCTCCATCTCTCACATGAGTGCTTGGATCTCCCTTTCCCCAACATGATCCCGCATTAAGGCCCTAAAAGAATTTCAGTTTCTGGGGGCCACCCTCCGGATCCCCGGGCAAAACAAAACTCAGCACTTTTTTTCCCCCCCACCCAAATAGAGAGAAAAAAGCAGGAAAAGGAGACCTTGCTGATGATCAAATGAGACATCTATTGCGTCCTTTTACTTTTTCAAAATTTAGGGGGAACAACGCCACGACGTGAAAGCATAGATGCCAATACCATAGCGGCAGCAGCAGCAGGCAAGGTGGGAAACCTAATGGGTACCTCTGGCAATCTTTATTACCACCCACCAACCTGCAATGCAGGGCACACAACAACACCCAGGGGGGACCCCGCTTAAGATCTGCAACGACAAACTCGTCTCACCCGATGTTTTTATGTTTCCGGGCCCAATCTTCTGGGGACCAAAATGGGCAATGGCCCGAGCTGGCTCGACACGCCATAAGGTTTGTCCTCCCAGCACCCGCATATCTAGGGGGACCTTCAGCACACCGAGGGGTCATTACAGACAAACGCATCCGGCTTCCACAATAATGTGAACGTTTGACTTTTATCAAATGTACAGGCATGGAAACCTATGAAGTTGTGGGCCCCAAATTGCCGAGGTCACCGATTAGTTGCTGGTCTACTTCACATTCCTCTCCCAAACAGAAAGGCCTCGAAAAAATTATTTTTAAAAAGATCATTTCTTACTGCAATTTTTTTTTCTCAAATTTTCCCAACAGTTTTATTTTGCTTTTTTTGCTGTAGGAACTGTAAAAGACACCAAAGGTTTCATGACAAAACCCTTTCCATTTACTCACTTCATCTTTTGAATTTTTTTTTTTTTTTTTTGCATTTTCAATGGTTTTGGGTCATGTTTTCCTCACAATTTTTAACAGTGGGTGAAAGTCAATTTATAATTTTTTTGGGTCAGTTGCTGTGGAAAACAGCAATAATTATGGTCCTTTGGGAAAAAAATTGGCTTTTAATGCATTTCTCCCTCAAATTTTAACAGTGCTGAGAAGTCAATTTATAATTTTTTGGGGTCAGGTTTGCGTGAGATAAAGCTATAATCAGGGGCCCTTTGGGGAAAAGAAATGTGCTTTAAATGGCAAATTTTTCCCCCACAATTTTTAACAGTGGGTGAGGGTCATTTTTTAAAATTTTTTTGGGTCATGCTGCTTTGAAATCAGCAAAACTACAGTCCTATTCTAAAAAATGTTGTTTTTTAACAACTTTTTTCTTTACAATTGTCAAAGAGTGGGCTCAAGGGGGAGGGCGTAAGAAACAGGAATAGGTAGGACACGTTTTAAAGGGCACAATTTCAAATGATTGTTTTTGCAAGATCTTTAAAAATAGCATCAATCTCTTATTGAGACAAACATTTTAAAAAAAATTAAAAAAGAGAAACAAAGACATGGTGGGATTCCTCCTATTTTTTAAAAAGTGTTTTTCTAGAATTAAACACAAAAAACTGCATGTACAAAATACTGTTAAAAAAAATTTCCCCTGAATTGACAAGGGGGGTACAGGGAAAATTGACCAGATGTAGGATATTTAGAGGCAGGATAAGCATGGACAGAGAACAAAGTAAGAGACAATTTCCCCACCTTTGAGTAAAAGAGAAAAAAAAGCCAAAAAAGGCACCTGGTTAACAAACTTAACCACCCCGTATTCCAAGTGAACTCAATTTTTTTCCCACTCATACGGAGGGGGAAGCACTACCCAGGGCTTGACTGTTTACTAGGGAAGGCTGGAGTTTTTTTACAAATTCCCCTTCCCCACTCTCTTCAGCACAACATTTTTTCGTGCTTGCGTCATCAGGGTTTTAACCCGCGTTTTAATAATATGGACGCTACCTGGGGTCCACCGCACCCACTGTAACTCCGGCCCGGGGCATGCTTGACATTTTGTCAATTCCATTCAACTAAAATGTGGTTTGAAAATCTCCTTTTTTTTAATTTTTTTTTTTTTTTCGTGGGTCAGACAGGTTTTTAAAGGTCATGCTGCGTCCAGGACAGGGTTTGCAATTCCATTCAACTAAAATTGGGGTTTAAAGACTCCTATTTCCGGGACTTTTTTAAACTCGGTCAGACAGGTTTAATGGTCAAACTGCGGTTTTAGGACAGTTTTTTTGTCAAAATCCTGAAACTAAAATGTGGTTAAAGACTCCTTTTTCCGGGACTTTTTAATCTGTGGGCAAAAAGTTTAAGGGGCTTCTGCGGTCCAGGGCAGGGTTTGTCAATGTCCTTCAATAAAATGGTGGTTGAAAGACCCTTTTTTGGCACTTTTTAATGGGCGTCAGACAGGTTTAATGGTCAAACTGGGCCAGACAGTTTTTTCAATGTCCATGAAACTAAAATGGTGGTTGAAAACCCTCCTTTTTCCGGCACTTTTAATCTTGGGTCAGACAGGTTTAAGGGCATGCTGCGTCCAGGACAGGGGTTTTTCAATGTCCAGTTCAACAAAATGGTGGGGCAAAGACTACTTTTTTCCGGCATTTTTTAAACTGGGGTCCTGCAGGTTTTTAGGGTCAGCTGCGTTCCCGGACAGGGATATTCAATGGCCAGTTCAAATAAAATGATGTTCAAATAACACTGCCTTCTGGCACTTTTTAAATTTTTGGGGGATATTTTTAAGGGGGCATGCTGTGGGACAAACAGGGATAGTGAATGGTTGTACTTTTTTCTGGCTTTTATACCTAAGTGTTGTCCAAAAATGTAGCAGGGACCATTTGACTTTTGTGCTGTTTTAATTTCCCGCCTCCAGCCCTTTTGGGTAAAAGAAGGTTTTTGCTCCCCCAAACTTTAATGGGCCCCTCGGAGATGATCGCTATCGACTTCGAAAAACCTTTTCGATGGGGCCGACTATCATTCGCCCTTCGACAGCCCAAAGTATGCTCAACCTATGATTAGCAGTATTCTAGTATACCAGAAAGTCACAAATTTTCGTTTTTGCCTAATTTGATAAAAAAAAAAAAAAATTGGGACTTTTGAGCTGTTTTATGCCAAACTAGTCATTTTTCAGATGGTGAGAGGAGCTTAGAAAAGGGAGTATGGAGTTGCACAGCTTGACACATTTACCATAATTTTTTACCATAAACCAGCGTAAATTATAGCTGATATATACTCCAGTTCATAGGATAGACAGAATAGATGCTTTTCA
>JAODAL010074432.1:0-14372 GCA_025379985.1 Phyllomedusa bahiana
CTGAACGCCTATTCTAGCTTTTCCAAATTCTGCATCTTATAAAAAAAAATATTTCTGTAAGAAATTTGTATTTCAAATCTGTGGTGCAGAAAAAAGAATGGACATGTCCAATTCTTTTGAGCAGATCGTCATCGGATTCCTAGATGGCAGGAGTGATGTGGATAGACTCATTGAAATGGGGCTAACCTGCGTCCTCATCAGAGGCAAATGCCACCTTGTTAAGGGTTTTTTGCAAACAAGTATTGTTTTTTTAAATGTTAAAGATCTTGCAAAAAACAAGTCACTTTTGCAATATATGTCCATTAACATGTCCCATGTATTCCTAGATATCCCCTTTGTAGGGGCTGCATCAGCTCCTCAGGTTGCTATACTACAGACCGTTTCAATCTCTCCTGATAGGTTGCCAGCAATGGTTGCTATAGCTTCAGACCTGGCTTCTACTGCAGCCTAGTAGAAGCCAGTAAACACGCTCCTGAATTCAAAAGGAAACCAAGAAAATGATACGAATCAATGTAGTGAGACAACCCCTTTAAGTAAAAATACTCAACAGAAATCTGAAGATAACATGTGTTAACATATCCATAACCCCTTATGTCCTAGTGACGGTAACGTACTATGTAGTACTAACGTACTAACGTACTATATATGTCACTACTTCCTCCACAGACATGTCTGCCCCTCACCTCCTGTCTCTTTCCCCCTCCTTGTAGATTGTGAGCCTCGCGGGTAGAGTCCTCTCTCCCTCTGTCGTGCCAATTGTCATTGATCACTTATCATTGTACTCGTTTGACTTATGTATTGTATGTAACCCCCTCGAATTTTACAGCACTCTGGAATCAATGGCGCTTTAAAAAAAATAATAATAATAATAATAATGTAGCAGGATTACTCAGAAATTTAAGAAGGGGAAGATCTCTACTTAAGGAGAGCACCGAACGAACGGCTTGTAGAGTTTTTGTTTTGCCTTTTCGCCCTCTACAAACCAAAAAACTCTACAACCCGTTCGTTCGGTGCTCCCCTTTAAGGAAAAATCTTCCCTTACTGAGCTCCCCCGTTTCCTCCCACACAGCCACCAGTATCTTCTCTACTCTGCACTGAAGAGGGACAAAAATCCCGAAAAAAGCGTTGTCTGTAGATGAAGATACTGGCTTGGCTAAAAAATCCTTTTTGCTTTCTCAAGAACTCGGTGGGTCAAAAGCAAATTGAGGATTTGTTACAACCAACAGAGGGCGCTGTGGACTTCTCAGCCCCTTTCCCATAATGCCTTCAGAAATTTAAGAAATAGAGAATGTTTTGATTTTTTTTTACAAAAAACAAATACATATTTGGTATTGCCAGAATCACATCAACCTGCAGAATACAGATAACATCATTTATATATGAATAGTGAACACTGTAAAAAAAAACATGGTGCAAGTACAGGTTTTTTTCACATTTCACACCACTTAGAATTTATTTTTCCGGTTTTCCAGTATATTTTATGATACTATCAATGACACCACTAGTTAGTACAGTTTGTCCCGCAAAATAAAAGCCCTCATATGTCTATGTAGATTGAAAAATAAAAAAGTTATACAAGAGCCATATTATTATGACCGGTTATCATTTTCAGGAAGAGGTAATTTAGCTTCACAGTAGCTTCTACTGGGATGTTTTTCGCCGATTTTTGAGATTTAAAGTAAATTTTACACCTTTCTTCTGTGAATTATTTCAGCTCAGCTCTATTCACTTGAACTTGTCATCTGGTTTATTGTAACTTCATTGAGATTTGGCACTGGGAACAGCAATGCGGTACTACATGTTCTGCACTGCTCTTTCCATGTGCCAGGATGAGCAGCTCCTTTGGACACCAGGTGAAGGCCTCATTTTCTTTTTGGTACATTGTACATGACCCAAAGAAGCTCCTCTCCGCAAGGTAGAAAGTGATATCGAGCTTCCAGCAGCTCTTTCTGACTATACGAAGACTTGCTTTATCTGTATTAGTTATCTGCATAACTTTCTTAAATGTTGTAATATGCTGGGGGTAACATTTTGGGTCACTGGAATCTATTACCAGTTTTGGTCTTAAAATAAAATGGTTTCAACATATAATGGTCAACCAATTAATATTATATGTCGAGGGATTATTGTATATATACAGCGGGTGAAAAAAGTGTTGAATACGTTACCAATTTGCTAAGTAAATATATATCTAAAGGTGCTATTGACATGAAATTCTCACCAGATGTCAGTAACAACCCATCCAACCTACATAGGCAACAAAATCAAACCATAGATGTCCATTCTGTGTAATAGTGAGAAATGACACAGGAAAAAAGCATTGAACACATGAAGAAAGAGAGGTGAAAAAGGCCATGGAAAGTCATGATATTGGCTGAAATCAGTAATTAGAAAATAGTCCTGCCGCTTAGTGAAAAATAATATCAGCTAGTTTAATTGATGGTCTATAAAAAGATGTATAATTATCAAGGTGCCACACAAGAAACATCTCATGATGGGTAAAACCAGTGAGCTGTCTCAAGACCTTTGCAACCTTATTGTTGCAAAACATACTGATGGAATTGGTAACAGAAGAATTTCTAGACTACTGAAGGTTCCATTAAGCACTGTTAGGGTCAAAATCTGGAAGTGGATTTCACCATAAACCTTCCACGACCAGGTGCTCCCCACAAGATTTCAGACAGAGAAGTAAAAAGGATTATCAGTAGAGTTGTCCAAGAGCCAAGGACCACTTGTACGGAGCTACAAAAAGACCTGGAATCAGCAGGTACAATTGTTTCAAAGAAAACCGTAAGTAATGAGCTTAACCTCCATGCAAGCAAGTCTTGTAGTCATGCTCACCACGCAAGACTTAATTGCGGAACAAAAATCATGTTCAAGCGCGACTGAAGTTTGCTCAATAACATTCACACTATCATTCTGGTTTCAGAGAAAGAAAATAAGGCTGCTAGAATGACCCAGCCAATCACCTGACCTGAATCCAATAGAAAATCTATGGAAGGGACTAAAGCTCAGAGTTCATAGAATGAGCCCACGGTGCTCTCAGGATTTGAAGAGAGTTTGTGTGGAAGAATTTGTCAAAAATTCCCCCTTTAGCGCAAAGCATGCGACTAGGTTCTCCATACAGGAAGCGTCATGAAGCTGTCACCACCATAAAAGGCTTCTGTACGAAATTTTAAATACATTTCAGTAGGCGTGCTCAATACTTTTTCCCAGTGTCATTTCCCATTGTTACACATAACTTAATTTATGGACATCTATGGTTTGATTTCTCCACCTGTGTGGATTGGATGTGTTCTTACCGACATCTGGGGAGAACTTCATGTTAATTGCACCTTTAGAAATATATTTACTTAGAAAATTGGTGACGTGTTTAATACTTATTTCAGTCGCCGTATGTGTGTGTGTATGTATATATATATATACACTCACCGGCCACTTTATTAGGTACACCTGTCCAACTGCTCGTTAACACTTAATTTCTAATCAGCCAATCACATGGCGGCAACTCAGTGCATTTAGGCATGTAGACATGGTCAAGACAATCTCCTGCAGTTCAACCGAGCATCAATGAAGGGAAGAAAAGGTGATTTTGAGTGCCTTTGAACGTGGCATGGTTATTGGTGCCAGAAGGGCTGGTCTGAGTATTTCAGAAACTGCTGATCTCCTGGGATTTTCACGCACAACCATCTCTAGGGTTTACAGAGAATGGTCCGAAAAAGAAAAAAAAAAAAATCCAGTGAGCGGCAGTCCTGTGGGCGGAAATGCCTTGTTGATGCCAGAGGTCAAAGGAGAATGGGCAGACTGGTTCGAGCTGATAGAAAGGCAACAGTGACTCAAATAGCCACCCGTTACAACCAAGGTAGGCAGAAGAGCATCTCTGAACGCACAGTACGGCGAACTTTGAGGCAGATGGGCTACAGCAGCAGAAGACCACACCAGGTGCCACTCCTTTCAGCTAAGAACAGGAAACTGAGGCTCCAATTTGCCCAAGCTCATCGAAATTGGACAGTAGAAGATTGGAAAAACGTTGCCTGGTCTGATGAGTCTCGATTTCTGCTGCGACATTCGGATGGTAGGGTCAGAATTTGGCATCAACAACATGAAAGCATGGATCCATCCTGCCTTGTATCAACGGTTCAGGCTCGTGGTGGTGGTGTCATCGTGTGGGGAATATTTTCTTGGCACTCTTTGGGCCCTTTGGTACCAATTGAGCATCGTTGCATCAACTTGTTTATTATTTGCCACGAAGTATTGAGGAGGTTCTGATGGCAATAGGTGGTCCAACCCATTACTAGCATTGTGTACCTATTAAAGTGGCCGATGAGTGTATATATACATATATATATATATTTGCATGTATTTTTTTTTCTTTTTGACAATAGGGAATCTGTCAACAAAGCAATATGCTCACGCACCTGCCATATTGTAGCTCTGTATGAAACCATTGTAGGGATGTGCATGAGCCCTGTACTGTATCTCTATTCCATATGAAGACAGAAAGAAAATTGTGGCATGTCTTAACAGATTCCATATGTGAAGAGGTAATAACCAGACAATGGAGTCTAACAGTGCCTGTTCTGCCAGTGCATGGAGGCCATACAGCTCTGTATTAAAGAACTATTTATCCTCCACACACAGCTGTAATGCTGTGTGCACAAGAATCTAGTGTGTACATGCAGCCTTAGATATTTTGTAATCCTTACTAGATCCATGATTGTTTCATTGTGTAATGATCGGGAATAGTGGATCCACTGGACCATCGCAAGCGGTGGAATAAGCCAAGCCAGGGAGTGGAATCTAAATAGGTTCCGTTGTTCACCAGAGCCCGCCGCAAAGCGGGTTGGACTTGCTGTGGCGGGAGTCTACCAGGTCACTACCCCTGATGTGACTTGCTTACAGAGACAGCCGAGGTGTAGCAAGGTACAAAATCGTGAGGCAAACTCATAGTCGGGGACAGGTAGAAAGGTCAGGACAGGCGGCAAAGGTTCGTGGTTGAGGGACGGAGGCAAACGGTACGGTACACGGTAACAGTAGTTTTCTCAATAGGCACAATGCACTATAGATCCGGCAGGGAACTAAGGGAGGTATCCTGGATATATAGGGTCAGCACCCGGCTATAACCAATTACCAGCGCGCTGGTCCTTTCAGGGAGACGGCGCGCGCCCTCGATAATGGGAACGTGCAGAAGAGCAGGAGCGCTGCTAAGTAAGTTCCTGCCGGCCATACAATCCGGCAAGTGTACCATGGCGCCACTCGTCCCCGGCGGCATACCAGGAGAGGGGACCAGAGAGGGCGACTTGTTACACATTGCCAACTATAAGTTGGTGTTCTGACCAAATGCTTCATCCTGGTCAGTAGTCTGATCACGAACTAGATAAATTACTTTATTACTGTAGTAATATTAGATTATTACCCTAGAAGCTGCTTAGACACGTTTCAAACATGTGTGGGCTAAATCGGGCCATCCACGCTATCTTCTATGACCCACATGAGCTTAGACACAGCATGCAGGTATGGACAAGGTCTGGACAGGATACACAAGGACTGACCCTCCACTTTCCTTGACCATTTGAGGGCAAACATAAAGCTGATGTAGCCCTCAGTGAAAATAAGTTGGACACCCCTGTGCTAGGACAGCATGAGACACAGTTTCAGTTACTGTATTTGAATATGGTTTTAAAGCTTACAAATATTGTAGACCTCCATCATTAAGTGTCAGCTACTAATAAACTCTATCAGTTCTCTATCTATTAAACACTAAAACGTAACTTTTATTATATCTAATAATAAGGCTCTCCTGTTAATAGGTGGGGTTCCACCAGACTTGATGATAGAAAGGGAGTTATTCCCTCTTTCAGAAGCAAAAAGGGTTAAATGATGAGGATAGAGATCAGATTTTTAAATAGTGTGTATAGAGGTTAAGAGTTAGATATAATAAAAGTTACGTTTTAGTGTTTAATAGATAGAGAACTGACAGAGTTTAAGTTTGCCTATGGCAAAATAGTAAATATAGTGATCAAAAGTCACTCTTTGTTCTCTTGCGAGATTCCCAATTTTTTGGAGATTATGTGAGCTACTAATAAAAGCACTTATAATTTATATGCATATTATAGCGATTGTAAATATTTTGCATCAAGTTAACAATAATTCATCCTTTCTAAGGCCAAAGCTAGAAGGAAGACCTTGCCGGTGTCATACTGCCAGACAATGTCATCGTACTGTCAGCAAAAATACATACTTAATACACCAAGATTATATATGGGTTCTCCTTATAGCAAATAATGAAGCTAAATAAGACTGAGATGTGAAGCCATTTATCTCATGTAAATTTTAAGTTATTTGCTCTAGAAAGTCTTAGGCTATGTTCATAGTACGGCCGCAATTACGCCAGGTGATTTGGGAGTCGCGATGATCATTGACATGCATTACTCACGGCGCGTATTCGCTGCAAGTAATTGACATGTCACTTATCTCTCCGTGCGTATAATACGATCGTACTATACAAGCAGGGAGAGGAGACGTAATCCATAGTTCCGCAATTTGCCCGTGTGAACATACCCTTAAAAAGAATTAATCTAAAAATTAATATTTTATCCCTGATAAAAAATAAGCTTATTCCCAACCCTGCAGAGAAAAGCAAGCATGGCAAGACACTCATGAAAATCAATGAACAGTCCGCCTATGCAATGTTTACAACACCCCTTTAGGACTGCGATAAAAATGTTGTCCAATTTGTACACTAAAATCTTGGAAGTCAAAGGTGTTGGTTTATTAAATTTTTCATACAAATTTCAATGCAATTAAAGAGAACCTGTCACATAGTTTATGCCCCTCTGGCTATGGACAGCACAAGCTAGTGACAGACATGCTGTTTCCAGCGCTGTGTCCCTTATTCTGTAAGATGCTGTAGTTTTTGTGTATTTAATGCTCAAATCTGCAGTTTTCAGCCAGAAGAGTCATTTGAAGAGTCATTCAAAGAGTCAGTTTTTTCAAACCCCGCCCACCTGAGGCTAGCTAGCCTTTGGTGGGCGGGGCTAACACCTGCTCATGAATAAGATTTGAGGGGTAACTGCTCTAAAACTGCTGCATCTTACATAATAAGGGGCACAGTGTTGGGAACAGCATGTCTGACACCAGCTTGTGATGTGCTCAGCAAGGGGGCCATAACCTATGTGACAAAAAACTCCGGAGCATGTTCTCTTACAACCCTATGTTGTGCTGTCCTCCTAGAAATTCATTACCAATCTGTCACTTGGGTTTTACCAATAAGGATTTGTTGACATGACATGTTTGTGGGGCGACCTACGGCATGTAGTTGCACAGCAATGCGCCCGAAGTACGCCCTGCAAATACAGTAAAATTATAGCACTCACTGGTAACACCCATCTGACAGATTCAGTAATACATTTCTAGTAGAAATAACAAAGGAACAGCACAAGACAGAGATATAAGGGTAAGTTCACACTGCTTATTTTGGGGCGCATTTCGCCACGTATTTCGTGGCATACTGCACTCTAATACGAGCTAAATGCACCCCAATCATTACGTTAATCCACAGTTCTCATAGAGAACGCCTCCTCTCCCCGCTCGTACAATACGATCATATTGTACGCTCAGGGAGTGAAATGACACGTAATGCATGTCTATGGGGCAGGCGGGCTGCCGGCCCCCCCGCGTCGCGGGACTACGCGCCGATCAGCCCGACTCCCGAACACCCGGCGTAATTTCGGGGCATACAGTACACCCCACAATTAAGCCATGTGAACTTAGCCTAAGGCTATGTTCACACGGCTTATAATGGGACGTATTTCAGTCCGTAATTCAGTCCGTACTGCGCGAATTACGGGCTGGAGTACGTCCCAGTCATTACGGTAATCCACAGTTCTCATAGAGAGCTATGGATTACGTCTCCTCTCCCTGCTCGGTGAATCCGCCGCGGGGGGAGATAAGCGACATGTCATTTACTAGCGCCGTATATGCGCCTCTAGTAATGATAGAGAAGTGGGGATTACCGTAATGACAGGGACGTATTCCAGCCGTAATTCGTACAGTTCGGTGCGAAATTACGGACTGAAATACGTTCCATTTTAAGCCGTGTGAACATGGCCTAAGAGAAGATGCTCAAGAATTGTTATCTCACAAGGAACACAAGGTTTTACAAACAGACATGGCAGGAGATGTCACAAGTGCTCATTAAGTACCGTATATACTCGAGTATAAGCCGAATTTTTCAGCACAAAAAATGTGCTGAAAAAGCCTTCCTTGGCCTATACTCGAGTCACCGTCAGCCTCCGGGCGCTGCCCGGGCGCCGGCGGAGATCTCTTCAGATGTATGTGACTCTGGGAGCGCATACAGCTGACTCTCGAGTTACCCGTCTATACGTGCCTATGGGGGACATTAAACTGCCTATACTTGCCTATAGGGGACATATACCTGCCTATAAGGACATCTACCTGCCTATAACTTGCCTATGGGGACATATAAATACCTATAACCTGCCTATGGGGACATATACCTGCCTATAACCTGCCTAGTGGGACATATACCTGCCTATGGGGGACATATACCTGCCTATAAGGGACATATACCTGCCTATACCTGCCTATGAGGGACATTAAACTGCCTATACCTGCCTATGTAACTTTATTGGTATCCATTTTTATTTTTGAAATATACCAGTAGCTGCTGCATTTTTCATCCTAGGCTTATACTCGAGTCAATAAGTTTTCCCAGTTTTTTGTGGCAAAATTAGGTACCTTGGATTATATTCAGATCGACTTATACTCGAGTATATACGAGTCACATAGGGTTAAACTGGTACAAAAGAGGGTCCTTGTCCTAGAGCTCATGAACAGAACAAACCCCATGAAGCTAAGGCAATGTTCACACGGCTTACTGCCGACGTAATTGCGGGGACAGATTTCGCCTGCAATTACGCCGGCTGCGCGCATAGTCACAGAATAAGCCATGTGAACGGCCCCTCACAGTGAAGAGGATCATTTGATGTTATGGCTTTGCACATTTTGTTTTGCAAATAATCTACTAGTGCTTATAATATACACTCACCGGCCACTTTATTAGGTACACCTGTCCAACTGCTCGTTAACACTTAATTTCTAATCAGCCAATCACATGGACGGCAACTCAGTGCATTTAGGCATGTAGACATGGTCAAGACAATCTCCTGCAGTTCAAACCGAGCATCAGTATGGGGAAGAAAGGTGATTTGAGTGCCTTTGAACGTGGCATGGTTGTTGGTGCCAGAAGGGCTGGTCTGAGTATTTCAGAAACTGCTGATCTCCTGGGATTTTACACACACAACCATCTCTACAGAGAATGGTCCGAAAAAGAAAAAATATCCAGTGAGCGGCAGTCCTGTGGGCGGAAATGCCTTGTTGATGCCAGAGGTCAAAGGAGAATGGGCAGACTGGTTCGAGCTGATAGAAAGGCAACAGTGACTCAAAATAGCCACCCGTTACAAACCAAGGTAGCAGAAGAGCATCTCTGAACGCACAGTACGGCGAACTTTGAGGCAGATGGCTACAGCAGCAGAAGACCACACAGGGTGCCACTCCTTTCAGCTAAGAACAGGAAACTGAGGCTCCAATTTGCCAAGCTCATCGAAATTGGACAGTAGAAGATTGGAAAAAACGTTGCCTGGTCTGATGAGTCTCGATTTCTGCTGCGACATTCGAATGGTAGGGTCAGAATTTGGCGTCAACAACATGAAAGCATGGATCCATCCTGCCTTGTATCAACGGTTCAGGCTGGTGGTGGTGGTGTCATGGTGTGGGGAATATTTTCTTGGCACTCTTTGGGCCCCTTGGTACCAATTGAGCATCGTTGCAACACCTTGTGGAATCTATGCCACGAAGAATTGAGGCAGTTCTGAAGGCAAAAGGGGGTCCAACCCGTTACTAGCATGGTGTACCTAATAAAGTGGCCGGTGAGTGTATATATATATATATATTATAGTGCTAATATGTTATGAACAATGATAAAACATATTTACAAAGAAATTTATGGTAGATCAGTATTTATTAAGTATAGCTTAAAAAGGACCTATTGCCTCTCCTGATATGTCCTGATTTGTAAATCCCTGTGAAATAAAAATTCTGGAGCATCTTCTCCTCTATATCTCTGGGTTGTGCTGTTCCTCTGTTATTCCTTCTAGAAATGTATGACTCAATCTGTCAGCTGGGTGTTTCCAATATGGAGTTTTTCCCTGTACAGTTTGACACTAATTGTGTGCAGGGACACAACAGGAATTGGTAACACACAGCTGAGAGATTCAGTAATACAGTTCTAGAAGTAATAAGGGTATGTTCACATAGCTTATTGTGGCGCATATAGTACATGCGTGCAATACGCCGTGTGTTTTGGAACCATGCACTGATCAGCGCGTAATTCCAAAGCACGGGGGACCCGGCCGGGTACCGACCCCATAGACATGCATTTCACAAACACTGGAAGTACATACAAACACCTTATAGATGGTATCCCTGGTGGGATTTGAACCCAGGACTCCAGTGCTGCAAGGTAACAGAGCTAACCACTGATTCCGATGTAGATTCAGTGCTAAATTCACATCAGAATCAGTGTTCAAATCCATCAGGTGAACATACTCCATCACTGATTTTTAAATGGTGGAATCAAATAGGATTCCTAGGTTGCTCCTATATGGATTTTGCTAATCCTAAGTATCTCACCTGAGATTCGGATCAGCACCTCTCGATGCCTACACGATTGATATATACCCAGCAGAGGAGTCACTTGAAGCCTCTGGGCCACCCAGCAAAAAGTGGAATGGGCCCCCCAGCTACCACATGCTTAAAATGCTGATTTCCTCTTATGTGGCACCCGGGTTTTTGGGCCCCCTCAGGCTGCAGGGCCCAGTAGTGACTGCTACCTCTGCACCCCCTATAGCTACGCACCTGCTACCCAGGATAAATGGTAAATTGTGTTTTGCACTATTTTGTCTTCTGGGTAAGCAATGCCATATCATATAAGTATGCCAAGACTGACATACTCATTGTAATAGTTTTTGATATTCAGTCACCAACCTATAATAACCCGCAGGTTATCCTTTTCCTAATATAACTATTATATAGTGTATAGATTATATGCTGCATTATGATCACAAGGCATCTGCACCGTTATCTTTCCTGCACCCAAGGTTGAATGATAACATGAGGTCAAGAAATGACTTAATCACCAGTAATCTATGTCAGGGGCTTCTGCTCATGGAAGTGATGTATGACGGAGCTAATGTCATTTGATTTATGGCTTCCCTTTAATATGACATTTCAGACTGCTCATAACACTCCGTGTAGGTGGGTGTTATAGGGACGCCATCGCCCCACCGAATATGATGAATGAAGATTTCACTGCAGCTGCCCCAGTAATGGTGGGACTAACCAGCAGGGGGCACTCCTCCTCACCTCTATGTTTTTGCTATGCTTGTCATTTATAGATGCTATAGCTTATTTTGCACTGCAGGTTACAGCTAGTGTAGCAGGCAGACTAGGGGTCTCTGTTTACCATGTTTAATCACTATAGGTATATAAAGCTAGCCATGCACATTACCAGGACCGTCAGTGGATAATGAATGAATGTTTATTCTCATGAATGGGAACATTGCTGAGGTAAGTTACCACTACAGAAAACGAGTCAATACGGACAGAATCCTCCATCAATTTTTAGTTTCTGATGGGAAAACTGACTTTGTCATTTGGTAAAAAATTTATAAAAAAATCATCGTTGTCCCCGTTATTTTTTACAAAAACTGCAGGAAAACCTACAAAAAGGAAGATGTGATCTAGTATTGGAATGAAACAGCAGCACATTCACTATTCCAAAAACGTGTTGACTACAACCAACAACGGGGGAAATACACTCCCGCCCACTGATCCATTACTTGTCAGCAGATCTCCAGCCTATCTGATCCTTACTTGCAGCAGATCTCCAGCCTATGTGATCCATTACGTAATCTCTGGCATATCTGATCCATTACTTGTCAGTAGATCTCCACCTATCGATCCATTACTTGTCAGCAGATCTCCACCTTCATCCATTTCTTGTCACCAAAACTCCAGCCATCTTATTCATTACTTTTCAGTAGAAACCCAGCGATGTGATTTCCTTACTTTTAAGTACATCTCCAGCTTATGTGATCCATTAATTGTCAGTAGATCTCCAGCCTATCTTATCCATTGTCAGTAGATCTTCAGCCTATCAGATCCATTGTCAGTAGATCTCCAGCCTATCTGATCCAACTTTCATAGACTCCAGCCATCTGATCTATTACTTGTCAGAAAACTCCAGCCTATCTGATTCCATTACCCTTTGAATCTTTCCCCCATCTTATCCATTGTCAGCAATCTCCCACCTACTGATCCATTACTTTTCAGTAAAATCCCACCTTCTTATCCATTTTCTTTTCAAGATCTTCACCCATCTTACCATTACTTTTTAGTAGTCTTTAGGCAAATTTTTCCATTGTCAATAAATCTCCAGCGAATCTGATCCATTTTTTTTTTCAGTAATCTCCAGCACCTATTCATTACTTGTCTGCTCCACCTATCGATCCATTGTCAGTAACCCAGCCTATCTATCCTTTTCATAGACTCCAGCCTATTGATCCATTATTTGTCATAGATCTCCACCTATTTGATCCATACTTATCAGTAATCTCCAGCCTATCTGACCATTACTTGTCCCGTAATCTCCCGTATGTGATCCATTCTTGTCATAAAATCTCCCAGCCTATCTGATCCAAAACTTTTTTTAGTAGATCCAGGCATCTTATCCATTGTCAGAGATTCCCCCCACTTTCCATTTCTTGTCGCAGATCTCCAGCCTATCGATCCATTACTTTCAGCAATCCCACCTATCTGATCCATTACTTTCAGTAATCTCCAGCGTAGTGATCCATTACTTTTCTCATCCCACTTATTTGGGTCCATTAATTGTCATAATCCCAGCCATCTTATCCATTTGCAGTAGATCTTCGCCTACAATCCATTGCCCTAGACCCCCAGCCTATCTGATCCATACTTTCAGTAGATCTTCAGCCTACTGTCCATTGTCGTAGACTCCTAATATTGATTCCTTGTCAATGATCCCCTATCTGACCATTTCTTGTCATAGATCTCCACCCATCTAACCTTACTTTTTGTAGATCTTCAGCCTACTACCTTCCTTCATAGAAAACTTTTAGCTATTCTGATCCATTACTTTTCAGTAATCTTCAGCCTATTTATCCATTGTACAGATCTCCATCCCATCTATCAAAAAAATTGTCAGTAGATCCCACCTATCGCCCCTTCTTTTCAGTAGATCTTCACCCCCTTTTCCCTTGCACAGATCTCCACCCATCTGATCCCTTACTTTTTCGTAGATCCCAGCCTATCTACCATTAAATTTTCAGTAGATTTTTCAGCCATCTTATCCATTACTTTTCAGTAGATCTTCAGCCTATCTTATCCATTACTTTTCAGTAGATCTTCAGGCTATCTTATCCATTGTCAATAAATCTCCAGCGTATCTGATCCATTTTTTGTCAGTAGATCTCCAGCACCTGATTCATTACTTTTCTAGAAACTCCAGCCATCTGACCATTTTCAGTAACTCCAGCCTATGTGACCATTTTCTGCAGTAGATCTCCGCCTATTTGATCCAGTCTTATCATAATCTCCAGCCTATTTATCCAATAATTTGCAGTAGATCTCCACCTATCGACCCAAAATTGCAGTAGATCTCCGCAAATGATCCTTACTTGTCAGAATTTTTCCCCGTAGTGATCCATTACTTTCGAACTCCCACCATCTGATCCAATACTTTTCGTAGATCTTCAGACATCTTACCATTGTCATAACTCCAGCCTATATATCCATTTCTTTTCAGTAATCTCCACCTACTGATCCCTTACTTTTCAGAGATCCCACCTATTGATCCATTACTTGTCATAGACTCCGCCTATTTGTCCATACTTATCAGTATTCTCGGGGATACTATCCATTTTTGTCATAATCTCCAGCCCCATCTGACCCTTACTTTCGTAATCTCCAGCCTATCGATCCATAACTTGTCAGCAGATCCCACCTACTGATCCTACTTGCAGTAGATCACAGCTAAGGACCTTACTTGTCAGTAATCTCCGCCTATCTGCCTTGTCAGAGACTCCACCTATCGACCATTACTTGTCATTTAAACCCAGCCTATCGATCCATTTTCATAATCTCCAGCCAAACGATCCATTACTTTCAGTACTCCCCCCACTGATCTATTACTTTTATAGATCTCCCGCCTATCTATCCATACTTGTCAAATCCCCCCCCTTTTTGATTTTACTTTAGTAGATTACCCC
>JAODAL010074433.1:0-14370 GCA_025379985.1 Phyllomedusa bahiana
AAATTTTCTACGCTTATTATATTACCCCAATTTTCTATAAAAAACAGGCACTTGCCCGGGTTTGCTCTTGCCCGGGTAACACATGTTTTAACCCCAGATCTAGTAAGATTGGGAGGGTCTTATCCAGTCTTAGGTTTTTCTGTAGCGGTTGCTTTTTACTGTGTTGTAACCTATTGGAATCCTTTGGGGGGTTTTCTATAGGGGTTATTTCCCATTTTTCAATACTATGGGGATTTAACAAAGGTCTTTACAGCATTCATTACAGAAGCGCTTTTTTTTGATATATAAAACATACTTGGCTCTGCACATTAAAATATATTTGAAAAACACAACAAGTCACACTGAAAAGGCAAAAATTTACACTAATCAATATCAGGGGCACACTAAAGATAAAAAAACTCAAGCTATAAGGAATTGGAAATGCTTACTGAAAAGAAAATATGAAAAACCGGGACTCTTATTTACAGTTTTTGATAAAAATTTGATTAAGCTCACCCCCCCAAAACGTCAAGGGACCCCAAGCAGGTGACCCTACACAAATTTAAATTACTCATGGGGCGTAAACCCAACTGCAATTTCAGGTATGGAACTAAAAATTTGAATTTATCCGCACGGGTTTTAAAAGGGGCCGCTGTGTGCAGCAACCCAAAGAATCGCCAATCTCAAATGAAGTAAAAACATACTTGGCTCTGCACAATAAAAATATTTGTAAAAAAACCAAGCATAGTGCACACTGAAAAGCAAAATACATCTAAAAAAAATATCAGTGGCCACTAAAGACAATAAAACCCAAAGCTATATAAAATTGGAAATGCATTACTGCAAGGAAAAATGAAAAACCGGGGACTCTTATTTTAACAGTATTTATCAAAATTGAAATTAAGCTCCCTCCCAAAACGTCAAGGGATCCCAAGCGGGTGATCCCTACACAAATTTTACCTCACAGGCATCAATCCAGACTACAATTTCAGGGTATGGTAGGAACAGCAATTGAAAATCCTCCGGGTTTTAAAAACAGCTTTGGGCAGAAAGCCAAGAGTCGGCAATCTCAAAATGAACTACAAAACAAAACGTTGGCTCTCCCATAAAAATTTTTGTGAAAAACACAAGAAAGGGGGCCACAAAAAAGGCAATATAACATCTAATACAAATACAGTGGCACACTAAAACAAGAAAACCTAAAGCTATATGGGAATTTTGGAAAAATGCTTTACTGCAAAGGGAAAATATAAAAACCTGGACTCTTATTTTACAGAAAATTTGATCAAAGATTGTTTAAGCCACCCCCAAAACGTAAAAGGGGACCCCAAGCGGGTAGTCCCTACACTAAATATTTTACCCACTAGCGTCAATCCAGACTGCAACTTCAGGTTTTGGGTAGGAACTAGCAAGGGAATTATCCTGCACTGGTTTAAAAAGGCAGCTTGTGCAGCAAGCCAAGAATCGCCAATCTCAAATGAACTACAAACATACGTTGGCCTGCAAATAAAATATATTGTGAAAAACACAAGCAAAAGGTGCCACTGAAAAGGCAATATATACACTAATACAAAAAACAGTGGCAACTAAAGACTAATAAAACCTAAAGCTATATGGGAATTTTGGGGAAAATGCATTCCCTTAAGGAAAAAAAAAACCGGGACTCTTATTTTACAGTATTTTGATCAAAGATTGTTTTAAGCTCACCTCCCAAAACGAAAGGGACCCAAGCAGGTGAGTCCCTACACAAAATATATGACCTACTAGCGTCAACCAACTGCAATTTCGGGGTAGGTAGGAACAAGCAATGAATTATCCGACGGGTTTAAAAGAGGCCGGACCCCCTTGACTTTTTTGGAGGTGACTTAAACAACTTTATCAAATACTGTAAACAAGATCCCGGTTTTTCATTTTTTTCCTTAGCATAATGCATTTCCCAAAAATTTCCTAAATAGCTTGATTTTTTATTTAGTCTTTAGGTCCACTGATTTTTTGTATTAGATTAAAAAATTTTGAATATAGACATCACATTTCCTGCTTTAATTTCTAAACCTGGTGTATGCATTGTTATACCCCTTTAGACTTTATTTAGATAAGGAAGGTTTTTCCCAGTATTATTTTCTAATTGCGGGTCCCCTTTTCGGGGGGGGTTCTCCCTAATGCAAATTTTTGGCGTAACAGTTTAAATTTTTAGAAAGTCAAGGATGTTTTCCCCCTTTTTGATAGCAAATTGATGTAGTTTTTTTGTATTTTAAATATTTTTTTAAGGGTTAATTTTTAAAAGGGAAGTTTTAAGGAATATAATTATTTTTGGTTTTGTCATGATTTTTCCACCAACACAACCTACACATCCCATCATGACGTCGCACACCATCTCACCCTGCCTTTTCGGGAACATTTTCTGGCCGCCCCAAAAAGACAGGAAGCACCGAAAAGGCGCGAAATTAAAGAAAAATGCCAGATATTAAACCACATTTTCGCATGATCTAAAAATTTTTGATCAACATAAAAATGTGCCCATTTCAAATTTTTTCGATAAAATCGCTCAAAAACTATTTCAGTACGTTTTTTTTTCACTTTGCCCAGTCCAGCTTTGTTTATAGAGGCACCTTGCCCTTAAATATTCAATATAGCAATTTTGTCGTCACCCGCAGTGTATTTTAGGGTGCAAAAATACGTTTTATTATACGTATACATTTCTGATTCGTGTTTTTTCACTTTGGCGCAGTCCAGCTTTGTTGATATAGGCACTTGCCAACTTTAGATTTTCAATACAGCAATTTTGTTGTCCACCGCAGTGGTAATTTTTTAGGTGCAAAAATACCGATTATTATCCTAATACATTTCAGATACGTGGTTTTTTTTTCACTTTGGCGCAGACCAGCTTGTTGATAGAGGCACCTTGCACTAAATTTTCAATTCAGCAATTTGTTTTGATTTGAAGGGATATTGGAGAATACTGTGATATGCCGTCTTTTAATAAGAGACTTTCCAAAAGTCTTCCATACTTTTCTCAACATTTTTATATTTCTGAACATGAGCGTAATTCAGGTGGTAAGCGAGCAAAGAGGGGGTTAGGACATTGAGGTAGAGGTATGTTTTAAGGAATATAATTATTTTTGGTTTTGTCATGTGATTTTTCCAGCCAATCGCAACCATACACATCCCAGTCATGACGTCGCACACACATCTCACCCTGCTCTATTCTGTAAGCTGATTTGCTGGCCGCCAAAATGACAGGAAGCGACCGAAAATGGCACGATAATAATAGAATGATGGCACAGATATTAACCTACATTATCGCATGATCTAATAATTTCGATCACATAAAAACTGTGCCGATTTTCAACTTGTCGATAGATAATCGCTCCAACACTATTTCAGATACTTTTTTTTCACCTTTTGCCCAGTCCAGCTTTGGTTGATAGAGGCACCTTGTCACTTAAATTTCAATACTGCAATTTTGTCGTCACCAACAAGTCTATTTTTAGGTGCAAAAAATACCGTTTAATATCCGTATACAATTTCAGATACTTTTTTTTTTCACTTTTTGCTCAGTCCACTTTGTTGATAGAGGCAACCTTGCACTTACATTTCAATACAGCAATTTTGTCGTCACCGCAAGTCTATTTTTTTTAGGTGCAAAAAAAATATCGTTTATTATCCGTATTACATTTCCAGATACTTTTTTTTTCACTTTGCCCAGTCCAGCTTTGTTGATAGATGCACCTCGCACTTAAAATTTCTATATACAATTTGTCGACAACCGCAGTGTATTTTTAGGTGCAAAAAACCGTTTATTTATCCGTATACCATATTCAGATACGTGCTTTTCCACTTTTGCCCAGTCCAGCTTTGTTGATGATAGAGGCACCTTGCAACTTAAATTTCAATACAGCAATTTGTTGTCACCGCAGGTGTATTTTTAGGTGCAAAAAATACCGTTTATTATACGTATACATGTCAGGATAAGTGATTTTTTCACTTTGGCGCAGTCCAGCTTTGTTGATAGAGGCACCTTGCACTTAAATTTCATATAGCAATTTTGGTCGTCACCCGACACGCAGGTCTATTTTTAGGTGGCAAAAAAATACCGTTTATTATCCGTATACATTTCAGATACGTGTTTTTTCACTTTTGCCCAGTGACGCTTTGTTGAATAGAGGCACCTTACACTTATATTCAATACAGCAATTTTGTCGTCACCGCAAGTTCCTATTTTTAGGTGCAAAAAATATACCGTTTAATTATCCGTATACATTTCATATACCGTTTATTTCACTTTGCCCAGTCCACAGCTTAGTTGATAGAGCACCTTGCACTTACATTTCCAATACAGCAATTTTGTCGTCACCAGCAGTGTATTTTAGGTGCAAAAATAACCGTTTATTATCCGCATACATTTCAGATACGTTTTTTTTTCACTTTTGCCCAGTCCAGCTTTGTGTTGATAGAGCACCTTGCACCATTAATTTCCAATATAGCAATTATGTCGGTCACCGGCAGGTGTATTTTTTAGTGCAAAAAATATAATAATAAATATAAAACCCGTTTTATTATCTAAACATTTCAGATACGTGCTTTTTCACTTTTGCCCATCCAGCTTGTTGAAAGGCACCTTGTTGCACTTAAATTTCATACAGCAATTTTGTTGTCACCCAGGTGTATTTTTTAGGTGCAAAAAATACCGTTATTATCCTATACATTTCAGATACGTGTTTTTTCACTTTGTTCGCAGTCCACTTGTTGATAGAGGCACCTTGCACTTACATTTCAATATAGC
The DNA here is from genome assembly GCA_025379985.1 of Phyllomedusa bahiana. Classification (NCBI taxonomy): domain Eukaryota; kingdom Metazoa; phylum Chordata; class Amphibia; order Anura; family Hylidae; genus Phyllomedusa; species Phyllomedusa bahiana. The sequence goes on from JAODAL010074433.1 coordinate 4,763, forward strand.
AATTTTGTCGTCACCGCAGGTCTATTTGTAGGTGCAAAAAAATACCGTTTATTATCCGTATACATTTCAGATACGTGTTTTTTCACTTTTGCCCAGTCCAGCTTTGTTGATAGAGGCACCTTACACTTAAATTTGAATACAGCAATTTTGTTTTGATTTGAGGGATTTGAGAATAGCTGTGATATGCCGTCTTTTAATAAAGACTTTCCAAAAGTCTCGCATACCTTCTCAAAATTTATATTTCTGACATGGAGGAAATTCAGTGTAAGCGAGCAAAGAGGTGGTAAGGACATGGAGGTAGAGGTAAAAGAGAAGGTGCTCCTTCCAGAGCTGGCGATAACACGTATGCCAGCTGATCGTCGATTGCAGAACCGTCACAGGCTTCAACGCTGGTTCAGGGCCCTAAGAACTCCAGTATTGAACACGTCGCCTCTGATCCTTCAGTGGGTAATGCAACCTGCATCCAGCAGTCTTTCCTCCTCGCCCAGTCACGGCCACAAATGTCGTCATCAGCATCATCAGCATCCGTCCTTAAACATCTCCATGCCCATTTTCTCATGTCCCTGAGGAAGGCCTTAATAGGCCGAAAAGTTGGACTTTTCTGTGGGCACATCTACTTCACTATAAACGTTTAATTTATATATATGGAGAGCTGATGACACATTCTCACTCAACTCTACTTAAGGAGTGTCGTGGACTTTCTATATATCCGTCCAACATGAAGCGAAGGCAGCCCAAATGTCAATTCGTGTACCCACCACTGTGGATAATCCATTTTCTGAAGACCTCTTTGATGACAAAATCGGTTGGGTCAGAAGGGCATGTCCAAAGACCATAGAGGTCCAAAGAGGATGAATTTTGTCCTGCTTGCTCTGACGCCTCATATCTGATGCCTACATAGGAGGAGAAGAAGCCGCAATTGGCAAAAAACCCAGGTGGCCAGCAATGTGGCCTATTGCAGTCCATCTTGCTTGTAGCCCCTCAGCTTCCGATGCAAAAGTCAGAGGACCAAGTCACCTGTGTTGATGATTATGATGATGATGATGACGACACTGCGGATCCATCGTGGTCTTTTCCGCAGAATTTGCTTGCGAGCGCTTCATCACTGGATGAGGAGGTAGAACGATGGGGGTAGTGTCAAAACGGGTCCCGCCTCAAAAAGGGAGAGGGCGTCCAGAAGTCCGCTGATATGATTCCGCCAGCCACGGTCAGCGGAAACTCGCTCCCTCGCTTCATTCGCCGCGAAATAGTCAGGACCTCTCAAGCCTGGCCTTCTTTGAGCAAGCCTCTGATTCACCCCAGCGATGTCATATGCCCCTTGCCCGTAAACGCATAAGTAGAGCAAGAATCTTATTGTTTAACCACCACCAACATGTCCTAGTCTCATGCAGCGAATGCTATGAGTTTGAAATGGAGGCAACACTTGGCCAAAAAAGCCAGAAGCCGTCGCCGGCTTCCCAACCACTTTCCACACCCCTCTGTCGTCCGCCCTCCTCCTCTGCCCACCACCAAGCGTTCCGTCAGCTTCCCATGTCTCTCATAGTCATGATCAGGATCAGCCTCCTGTTTCAGCCTCCCCCGTCGGCCCTAGTACGAACCAACACCACCAAGAGACGCCATCCTAACACCTTCTCCTTCCGCCAGTTTGACGACCTGCACGCCGTAACAGGACCGGCCAGTCTAGCAGACAGCCATCTAGTATTGGGAGCAGAAGAAACACTTTAACCCAAACCAATCCCAAAGCCAAAAGCCTGAATGTCGGCATTGCCCGGTGTGGCGCTTGGATGTTGACTTTCCGCTGGTGGACACAGATGGGTTCCGACCACATCATGGCGCCTTGCCTGCCCCCAAAACCAGAATGCGAGCAGGCCTTATTTTTGGCCAGAAAAGCCACCCTGGCCCTGGCCAGCCACGTGTCAACTAAAATTTTCAAGCGCGTTGGTCTGCATCTGTGTCGGAAAAGTCCATCTGACCACCGTCACATGGACTAGTAAGCACGGCCAAGGCCGCTAAATCTCGTGTGACAGCTCAATTGGGTGAGCTGGTGGGATGTCTCTGGGGTGACGGTGGCTCTCAGGCTCGGCGCACCCGCTCTTTCTCAAAAAAACCGCAGTGATGGTTCAGGTTCTTTCCCCCAAGGTTCCTCTGGTGGCATCACGTGCCCCAAGAACCAGCGTGTAGAAATTAATCTGTCTTGGAGACCATCCACCAACACAGGTCAAGAGCTGTGACGACTTTCCCGCAAACGAGACCGAGCGCTGGCTGGTGCCAAGAACCTTGTGTCCAAGGCAAGTGGTATGCGATAACGGGTGAGAAATCTGCCTGGCCGCCCTTAAGATCGTTAGGCTGAGCACAATCCTTGCCTGACACATGTCCATGAACCTCTTCGTCCAGAAATTTCTAAAGAGCTTAACCGGGTCTGACTCCTGCTGAGAGGCACGAGGTCTGAGTTTGCACCTTCAACCATTCGCGGCCCTGCTTCGTCCGCTGGCTGAGTTGCAGACGTCACTCGGCCTCCCCGTCAACCATCTCATTGTTGATGTGGCAACACGCTTTAATTCCACCCTCCACATGCTCCAGCGATTGTGGCAAAAGCGCAATGCCATTACGCAGTATGAAGTGACACATGGCCTGACAAGCAGGGGTGGGGACCTCGGGGGGGTTGAGCCACCGAGAGTGGAGGCAGGTGAAAGACCCTTTTGCACCATCTTGCCAGTTTTGAAGAAGCCCCCAAAAATGGTCAGTGCGGACAATGCCTTTGTCACATGACCATTGTGGTGATCTTATTTCCCTGGAACGATCGTTGGACACTTTGAAACATCAGGTCATGGAGGAGGAGACAGACACAGATGCGGACACGGAGCCTTTCTCTCCATCGAATCCACAAGGCCCGACAGTTTCTCAATTTTATGGGTCTTCATTAGGCAGGGGTTTTGGGGGTCCAGGGCTAGTGCAAGGCGGCGCCTCAGCTCTCAGGTGCATCATCTGAGGCACGTCGGGGCTGTGTTGAAGCTGTGCCAGAGGAAGCGGAGGAGGAGGAGGTATTCCTAGACACCGACGTTACCGACGTCCGTGCCTTGGAAAGAAGTTGGCGCGAATTTGAGGCGTAGGAGGAAGATGAGGCCATCAAAATGAACAACAGTTACTGGGTGGCCATCCTCCTGGATCCCTGGTACAAAACAAAACTCAGCACTTTCCTTCCATCCACCCAAATAGAGAGTAAAATGCAGGAAATGGAGACCTTGCTGATTGATCAACTGGAGACATCTGTTTCGTCTGCTTCACGTTCTTCAAATGTCACGGTGGAACGACGTCAGCGACATGACAGCAGTAGAGTGCCAAGTAGCGGCAGCAGCAGGCAAGGTGGCAGAAGCCTAATGGGTAACCTCTGGCAATCTTTATTTACCACCTCACCAACGCATGCAATGCAGGGCACACATACAGCACACAGAGACCAGCTTAAGATCATAGTGCACGACTATCTGCGTCTCAACACCGATGTTTTTGTATGGTTCCGGGACCCATTCACTTCTGGGTATCCAAAATGGATGAATGTCCCGAGCTCGCTCGCCACGCCATAGAGATGTTGATCTGCCCAGCACCCAGCGTCATATCTGAGCGGACCTTCACACGCTGAGGAGTCATTACAGACAAACGCATCTGGCTTTCCACAGATAATGTGGATCGTTTGACTTTCATCAAGATGAATCAGGCATGGGTCTCTAATGATGTTGTGGCCCCAATTGCCAAGGTCACCAATTAGTTGCCGGTCTGCTTCACATTCCTCTTCCAACCTAAATGGTCCTCTTGAAAACTATTTTTTTAAATGATCACTTCTTACAGCAATTTTTCTTCTCATTTCCCAACAGTTCATTTTGCTGGTTTTGCTGTGAGGAGACTGTAAATGATAGCAAGGTTTCATGACAAAACCGTATTCCATTTACTCACTTCATCTTTAGAATTTTTCGCATTGTCAATGGTTTTGGGGTCGTGTTGCCTCACAATTTTTAATAGTGGCTGAGAAGTCATATTTATAATTTTTTGTGGTCATGGTGCTGTGAGATACAGCTATAATCATGGTCCTTTGGAACAGAAATGTGGCTTTTAAGTGGCATTTATCCCTATTTCTCCATCACAATTTTTAACAGTGGCTGAGAAGTCATTTTTATAATTTTTTGGGGTCATGGTGATGTGAGATACAGCTATAATCATGGTCCTTTGGAATAGAAATGTGGCTTTTAAGTGGCATTTCTCCCTCACAATTTTTAACAGTGGCTGAGAAGTAATTTTTATATTTTTTGGGGGCATGTTGCTTGAAATGCAGCAATACTACAGGTCCTATTATAAAAAAAATGTTGTTTCTAACAGACATTTGTTCTTCACTATTGTCAAAAGTGGCTCAAGGGACATGTTTTAAATTTTTGAGGGCATGTTGCTGTGAAATGCAGCTAAACTAAAAGGTCCTATTGTAAAAAAAGTGGTTTCTAAACAGACATGTGTTCTTCACAGTGTCAAAAGTGGCTCAAGGGTCATGTTTTGAATTTTTGGGGCTTTTTGCTGTGAAATGCAGCTAGACTACAGGTCCTGTTGTAAAAAAATTGGTTTCTAACAGACATTTGTTCTTCACAATTGTCAAAAGTGGCTCAAGGGTAATGGTGCTGTCAGAAACAGGAATAAGTAGGGCACTGTTAATGGACACATATTGCAAAATGACTTGTTTTTTTCAAGATCTTTAACATAGCTACAACCCTTATTTAGACAACCCATTTAATACAATTAAAAAAAAAAAAAAAGAAACAAAGACGTGGTGGATTCCATGCTATTTTAAAAATGTTTTTCTAGAATTTAAGCTACTAAAAACTTGCATGTACAAAATAGCTGGTACAAATATTCCTTTGAATTGTACAAGGGAGGTACAGGAAAGACTTGACCAGATGTAGGTTATTTAGAGGACATGGGGTATGGAGCACGGACAGAGAACAAAGAATAGAGACCATTTCCTCCAGCACGTTGAGTAAAACGAGATAAAGAATGCCAAGAAAATGGTACCTGGGTGCAACAGGAATGTCAACCACCCGCATTTCAAGTGAAGCTCAATTGGTCCGCACTCATACGGAGGGGCAAGCGCTACCCAGGTCTTGAAATGTGTACTGAGGAAGGCTGGAGGTATTACCTCACACTTCCGCTTCCGCACTCTGCTTTAGCACAACTGTTTTCGTGCGCATCATAAGGGCATTTTTACCGTGTTAATAGATGACGGACGCCAGCCTGGGCTCTCACCGCACCCCCTGTAACTCCTGCCCTGGCAGCTGAAAACCCGTGTGTTAATAGATGACATATCATGATCAAAACATGTTTAAGCTGCCCACGACTTTCAACGTGGTCTCAAATCGGCGCCTATCCACTTTCCTTCAATCGGCCAATCAGGCCTCTCACGGGGTCACCGACCCCATTTTTCAGAGAGAAAAAAAAAAAAAAAACCCCCAAACCCCTGAAAAGCTGCCCTTCTTTGACACCTGTGAGAGGGGGGCGGCCCAGAAACCCAAAAGGGAAGCCCCCCTTCCTTTCCCATATGGGTTTTAAAACAATGTACACCAAGTATAACGTATGTTTCTGCACAAAAAAACATTTCAAAAAACATGAAAACCGGGGTGCCACGGGGGGTTTTGGAACATGAATTAACTGTACCACAAACCGCCACCAGGGGGAAAATTTTTCTGAAAAAAGGGAAATACACTACGTCAAAAACCCCTAAAGAAGCATTTATGCATCTATCATACATAAAAAAACTTGAGACCCCGGGTTCACATATAGTCAAAACTTTTTAAGCTGCCCACGTTTTTCAACGGGGTCAAAACGGGCAGCCCTATCCTATCTTTACCTTCAACGACCAATGGGCTTCACGGGGTCACCGACCCCCCATTTTTCAGAGAGAAAAAATAAAAAACCCCCCAACCTCAAAGTTTCCCTCTTAGACACCTGTGAGAGGGGGGGGGACAGAAAACCCAAAATGGAAGCCCCCCTTTCCTTTTCCATAAGGTTAAAATAAGTCACCAGTATAAGTTGTTTTGCACACAAAAACATTTCGAAAAAACGTATGCAAACCGGGGTGCCACTGGGGGGGCTGTGGCAACAGTAATTATAATGTACACACACAACCGCCGCCCGGCACATTTCTGCAAAAAGGGCATAACAGTCGAAATCCCAAAGAAGCATTTATGCAAATCTATATACATAAAAAAACTTTGAACCTCTTTTCACATATCTTTTCAGAACTTTTTAAGCTGCCCACGACTTCAACGGGGTCTCAAATCGGGCAGTCCTTCCTTTTTTTCCCCTCTCAATGGGCCAAAACGGGCCCTCTCACGGGGTCACCGACCTCCATTTTTCAGAGAGAAAAATAAAAAACCCCAACCGCAAACCCCCTTCTTATGAATGTGAGAGGGGGGGGACAGAAACCCAAAAGGGAAGCACCCCTTCCTTTCCTATGGTTAAAATCATGTCCCCAAAGTATAACGATGTTTCTGCCACAAAAACATTTCTGAAAAACTATCAAACCTGGGTGCCATGGCAGGGCTGTGGCACCATGAAATTATACATGTACACACCAGACCGCCCCCACGCACATTTCTGAAAAAAGGGGAATACATACGTCGAAACCCCTAAAAAGCATTTATGCTACATCATCATGAAAAATTTTTGAGACTCTCGTTTCCTATCAGATCAGAACATGTTAAGCTCCCCACGACTTTCAACGTGGCTCAAATCGGGCAGCCCAAACCCTATTTTTACCTCTCAATGACCCAATCAGCCTCTCACTGGGTAAACCCCTCCATTATTCAGAGAGAAAAAAAAAAAAAACACCCAACCTGCAAAGCTGCCCTTCTTAGAAGCCTGTGAATGGGGGGGGGGGACAGAAACCCCAAAAATGGAACCCCCCTTTCCCTTTCCATATAGGTTAAAATCAAGTACACCAAGTATAACTATTTTTTTCTGCACAAAAAAACTTTCTGAAAAAACGTAGCAAACCGGGGTGCCAGGGCAGGCTGTGGCACACATGTAATTATAATGTACAACACAGACGCCGCCAGCGGCAATTTCTGCAAAAAGGGCAATACACACTCAAAAACCCTAAAGAAGCTTTTATCTATCTATCATACTAAAAAAATTTTGAGACCTGGGTTCACATATCATGATCGAACATTTTTAAAAGCTGCCAACTTTCAACGGGGTCTCAATGGGCAGTCCTATCCTATTTACCCCCAATCGACCCAAATCGGGGCCTCTCAGGGGGTCACCTCAAAGCTGCCCTTTTTATACTGTATAATTACATGGGGTGCCGCACCCCTGCCAGGGGCACCCGGTTTGCATACGTTTTTTCAAAAATTTTTTTTGTGTGCAAAACAACGTTATATTGGTGTACATGTTTTTAACCTATATGGAAAAGGGAAAGGGGGTGCCCTTTTTTGGGTTTCTGCCCCCCCGCCCACTCTCACGGGCTGCTAAAAGGGCACTTTGCGGTTGGGTGTTTTTTTTTTTTTCTCTCTGAAAAATTTGGAGGTCGGTGACCCAGTGAAGGCCTGATTGGCCTTTGAGAGGTAAAGATAGATAGGACTGCCCGATTTGAGACCACGTTAAAAAGTCGGGGGCGTTTTAAAATGTTCGATCTGATATGTAAACCCGAAGTCCAAAGTTTTTTCATGTTGTAATAGATAAAATGCTTTTTTGGGGTTTTTTGACGTGTGTATTCCCCTTTTTTGAGAAATGTGCCGCTGGCGGGGTCTGTGGTGTACTGTATAATTCTTGTCCCAACCCCTGCCAGGGGCACCCGGGTTTTGCATACGTTTTTTCAAAAATTTTTTTTTGGTGGCAGAAAATACGTTTATTGGGGACATTGATTTTAACCTATAGGAAAGGAAGGGTGTTTTCCTTTTTGGGTTTCTGTCCCCCCCCACTCTCACAGGCTGTCCGTAAGAAGGGAGCTTTGATTGGGGGGTTTTTTTTATTTTTTCTCTCTGAATAATGGAGGTCGGTGACCCAGTAGGGGCCCTGTTTGGCTCGATTGAGAGGTAAAAAAGGATAGACGCCCGATTTGAACCACGTTGAAAGCCGGGGCAGTTTAAAAACTTTTGATCATTAAATTAAACCCGAGATCCCAAAGTTTTTTCTTATGAAGATGCATAAACTTCTTTAGGGATTTCGACGTAGTGAAATTGCCCTTTTTGCAGAAATGTGCCGTGGCGGGGTTGTGGTGTACATTATTTTTAATGTGTGCCACAGCCCTGCCAGGGGCACCCGGGTTTTGCATACGTTTTTTCAGAAATGTTTTTTGGCAGAAACATACGTTTCTTGGTGTACATTGATTTTAACCTAATGGAAAGGAAGGGTCTTCCATTTTGGGGTTTTTGTCCCCGCCCCCTCAAAGGCTGTCATAAAAGGGCAGCTTGCATTGGGTTTTTTTTTTTTTCTCTAATAATGGAGGTCGGTGACCCTGAGGGGCCCTGATTGGCTCGTTTGGGAGGAAAAGATGGGATAGGACGCCCAAATTTACCCCCATTTGAAGTGTGGGCAGCTTAAACATGTTCTGATCATGATATTGAACGAAGTCTCAAAGTTTTTTCGTATGATAGATAGCTAAATGCTTCTTTAGGTTTTCGACGTAGGTATTGCCTTAATAGATGACAGACGCTACTTGGGCTCTCACCGCACCCATGAAAGTCTGGCGCGGCAGCTGGACCTCCCTGTTAACAGAGGGGTGCTGCTTATAGGGAGTGATTAATGTCTTTATTTGTTCCCAATATGGTTTACATGCATTGGGAAAATAATTAATGCCTTTTGGGCCCCCTTGTGGCCCTTTTTTTGCGGTTTTTCACAAATGTTTGTTTTTTCCTGCCTAAGAGGAACTTCTTTTGCATTATGGGTAATGATCATTTTACCCCATGTTGCACACGAGGACTATCAGCCCTTGACTCTACTCTTTTTGGGGAAACATATGGGAAGCGTTCATTGTGAAATGTCTAGCTATATCTATTTCATAAGCCGCTAGTACAGTTTTTGAACTTTTTTGGTGTACTATGCAGATTATACTGTGCTGTTTTTTCAGATTGATCTGGGGGATGCTTCCCCCCATGTAAAGTTTAATGATTCTCCTTTGTACACGTTTTTATGTTTGTTACAAAAAGCCTAGATATTCTAATGTACCCTTTTTGTTTGTCCCGTTTTACCCCAAACCAAACCTTTAATAAAACAAAAATGCAAACCCGGGGCTAATTTTTTGACAAGTAGGGGGGTGTTTTGCTGCCTTCGAGCTCCACAAGACCCGGGGGTATGAAGTGGGGGGAGGACAGTAAAACAACTGCAAAACAAGAGGAAAGATTCAGACTATACAAGGCAGGGACTGCACACAGTCACCCGCAACAAGCAAAAAAAGCGATCTCTAAACATCCACCATGTCACAAAACCCCACATCTTCTCTAAAGACAAATCAAGACCCCGCTCCTCCAAAAATCATCTGTCGGGAGAAGAGAAGCCCACTATTGAGAAAGAAAAAAGCAGCCGCCATAGCTGAAGCAAAATCTTTGAAGCAGCTGATTCCTGGGGTTTTCGGG
>JAODAL010074434.1:0-14370 GCA_025379985.1 Phyllomedusa bahiana
ATATTTTTAAAAAGAAGCTGCTTAGTCTATGTACTGCTATTATGCTGCAGAATCACTGTTACTGGTACTTCTATGAGCAGCTTCTATTTCACCATATCTTGTGTAGCTGGTGATAATAGTCTATATTATTGCTACATTGTGGTAACTGATGGAGTGTGTAATACCATGAACTGTTGCTATATTGTAGTATTTTTTTTAACTAGTAATACTACGAGCTGTCGTACTGCAGCATTAAACAGAGATGTGATAATACCGACTGTTACTACACTGGATACTGTGCAACTGTTGGTACTAAAAACTGAAACTATATCTCCCGGAAATATGATTTGTTATATTGCATCTTTAAAGGGGTTTTGCCATGAAGTAGAATTGACGTGGGAAGCTTGCAAATGAAATAACAAACATTTTCACCATTCATCATTATTAAAAATTCTGCACCGTTTTTGTCTTAGCTGCTTCTTTAGTGATCCATTGTTTACAGATCATCTCCAGGGGATACGACCAGGGCAGAGAGCTCCTCAATCCTGGCTGCACATGCTCAGACATCACCTCTCCTCTCAGGCAGCTACTGAGTGTTCAGACCCCAGGGGCTGTCATTCTGCTCCCGTCCTCTGTGCTCCTTAGTAATTAGTCAAACAGTGCAAATAAATAAAAAAGAAACCTCAATGAAGTTTGTGCATTGATAAAGAGAAAAAAAAACACAGGTTTGGTTGCTGCAGGGATTTGAACCTAGGACCCTTGTGCCTGGAGGCAAAAACTTTACCTCTCAGCTACTCGCAATGCTTTACATAAACAGACCTATCTTTGACTACAGAGAGGAAAGGCCTGGTGATGTCATCCTGCTGGGTCACATGATAGGGCAGTCAAACAAATCACACACGCCCCCTTCTGAGCACACAGAGCTGAAGAGCTGGATGCAGGAGGTAGGAAATGAGATCGTGGCAAAACCCCTTTAAACTATGAACCACTGTATTTCAGTTGCCCATGTAGCTGGTTCTGCTACAAGTTCATGTACTGCAGTATTGCTGCTTATTATAGTAACTATTACGATACTGCAGCATCTAATCTACCCAGAACTACTTTTTACTGTACTATAGTATCCCCCTTAGCTTGAATTTCCATGAATTATTACTATACTTCAGAATCTGGTAGAGTTTGTGCTAGTATTAAACATTACTATATTGCAGTATGTTGTGAAGATAATTGCACTAGGAGCTGCTACAATCCTGCAGTATAGTGTGGACCCGTTAATACTACAACCTGTTACTATACTGCAGTTTATAGTGTAACTGGCAATAATATGCACTATTACTGTAGTATTTTACTGTATCTTTTGTAGCTTATAATACTATAAATGGTTACTACATTGCAGAATGATGTTTGTGTTAGTAAATCCTGCTCCTTTAGCAAATCCCAGTATGTTCTGTAGCCGGTAATATATTACTATGGGCTGTTACCGTAACATAGTATCTTGCAGAGTTTGTGATAATATGAACTGGTGTAATACCGCACTATACTGTGGAAATGGTGATACTATAAACCGTTGCTCTATCTCAGTATATTGAGAAGTTGTTGGTGCTGTAACTGTCACGTCATTGCAGTGTCTTGTAGAACTAGTGATTTTATGAAAAGTTACTACATTACAGCATCTTGTGTTGCCTGAGATACTATCAGTAGCTGCTATAGTCCATCTCATATCCTGTGGTACCGGTGATAGTGTAAAGATTTACGACGCTGAAAGTAACATGCGGAGCTGGTGACCCTGTGAGCAGTTAATACATAACAGTATCTTGTGGAGCGAGTAATACTACTGATCAGTTACTATATTGCAGCATCTTGTGCTGGTGGTGATACTATAAACTATAAGGCGCTATTGTGTGGATCTGCTGATGCTGTCAACATTTACAACATTGTAGTATCTTATAAAGCTAGTGATGCATATTGCAGAATTATGAGTTGCTGATACTATGATACACGCTGCCGTAGGTTGAGCTGCTGGTGATACTATGATCTGTTACTACATCACAGTATCTTATGGAGTTGTTCTTACTATGATCTGTTACTACATCACAGTATCTTATGGAGTTGTTCTTACTATGAACTGTTACTATATGGCAGTAACTTATGGAGTTGTTCTTACTATGATCTGTTTCTACATCACAGTATCTTATGGAGTTGTTCTTACTATGATCTGTTACTACATCACAGTATCTTATGGAGTTGTTCTTACTATGATCTGTTACTACATCACAGTATCTTATGGAGTTGTTCTTACTATGATCTGTTACTATATCACAGTAGTATATGGAGTTGTTCTTACTATGATCTGTTACTACATCACAGTATCTTATGGAGTTGTTCTTACTATGATCTGTTACTACATCACAGTATCTTATGGGGTTGTTCTTACTATGACGTTTACTACATCACAGTATCTTAGGGAGTTTTTCTTACTATGATCTGTTACTATATCACAGTAGCATAGGGAGTTGTTCTTACTATGATCTGTTACTACATCACAGTATCTTATGGAGTTGTTCTTACTATGATCTGTTACTACATCACAGTATCTTATGGAGTTGTTCTTACTATGATCTGTTACTATATCACAGTATCTTATGGAGTTGGTTAAACTATGAGCTGCTAATACACTGCAGAAACTTAGCTGTTTACACTATAAACTGTTACTATAGCACAGTATCCTATAGAGCTATTGGTAAGATGAACCATTACTATATGGCGGTATGTTATGGAGCTGGAGATACTATGAACTGTCCCTATATCTTAGTATCTCATAGAGCTGTTGATACTATGAAATGTTATTATATCGCAGTATCTTATGGATCTGTTGACACAATAGACTGTTACTATATCACATTATGTTATGGAGCTGTTGATACTATGAACTGTTACTATATGGCAGTAACTTATGGCGCTTCTGATACTATGAACTGTTACTATATGGCAGGAACTTATGGCGCTTCTGATACTATGAACTGTTACTATATGGCAGTAACTTATGGCGCTTCTGATACTATGAACTGTTACTATATGGCAGGAACTTATGGCGCTTCTGATACTATGAACTGTTACTATATGGCAGGAACTTATGGCGCTTCTGATACTATGAACTGTTACTATATGGCAGTAACTTATGGCGCTTCTGATACTATGAACTGTTACTATATGGCAGTAACTTAAGGATCTGTTGACACAATAGACTGTTACTATATCACATTATGTTATGGAGCTGTTGATACTATGAACTGTTACTATATGGCAGTAACTTATGGCGCTTCTGATACTATGAACTGTTACTATATGGCAGTAACTTATGGCGCTTCTGATACTATGAACTGTTACTATATGGCAGTAACTTATGGATCTGTTGATACAATAGACTGTTACTATATCACATTATCTTATGGAGCTGTTGATACTATGAACTGTTACTATATGGCAGTAACTTATGGCGCTTCTGATACTATGAACTGTTACTATATGGCAGTATCTTATGGATCTGTTGATACAATAGACTGTTACTATATCACATTATCTTATGGAGCTGTTGATACTATGAACTTTTACTTTATGGCAGTAACTTATGGTGCTTCTGATACTATGAACTGTTACTATATGGCAGTAACTTATGGTGCTTCTGATACTATGAACCTTTACTATATGGCAGTAAGTTATGGCGCTACTGTTTACTATGAACTGTTACAAATATGGCAGTAACTTATGGCGCTTCTGATACTATGAACTGTTACTATATGGCAGTAACTTATGGCGCTTCTGATACTAAAAAACTGTTACTATATGGGCAGTAACTTATGGTCTTTTTTTGAACAATAGACTGTTACTATATCACATTATCTTATGGAGCTGTTGATACTATGAACTTTTACTTTATGGCAGTTTCTTTTGGAGTTTTTAATACTATAAACTGTTTCTACATTGCTGCATCTTATGGAGCTGGAAATAATATGAACTGTTGCTATATCGCAGTTTCTTATAGAGCTGGTGATACTATGAACTGTTACTATATCACAGTATGTTATGGAGCTGGTGATACCATGACTGTTACTACATTGTAGTATTTTATGGCGCTTCTGATACTATGAACTGTTACTATATGGCAGTATCTTGTGGAGCTTGTGTTACTATGAGCTGCAGGGCTGGGATGATGGGTAGGCAAAAGTAGGCAACCGCCTAGGGCACCACTTCATCCCAGGCAGAAAAGGGGGCGCAAGGAGGCATGGAGTGGGCTGAATTTTCCATTTGGGGGGGGGCGCTTTGTGCTTTATTTGCCTAGGGCACCAGAATGCCTTGTCTCAGCCCTGATGAGCTGTTACTATATGGCAGTATTTTGTGGAGCTTGTGTTACTATGAAGTGTTACTATATGGCAGTATTTTGTGGACCCTGTGTTACTATGAACTGTTACTATATGGCAGTATTTTGTGGAGCTTGTGTTACTATGAAGTGTTACTATATGGCAGTATTTTGTGGAGCTTGTGTTACTATGAAGTGTTACTATATGGCAGTATTTTGTGGAGCTTGTGTTACTATATGGCAGTATTTTGTGGAGCTTGTGTTACTATGAAGTTTTACTATATGGCAGTATCTTATGGATCTGGTGATACTATGAAGTGTTACTATATGGCAGTATCTTATGGATCTGGTGATACTATGAAGTGTTACTATATGGCAGTATCTTATGGATCTGGTGATACTATGAACTGTTACTATATTCCATTATCTTATGGATCTGGTGATACTAGAACTGTTACTATATGGCAGTATCTAATGGATCTGGTGATACTATGAACTGTTACTATATGGCAGTATTTTGTGGAGCTTGTGTTACTATGAAGTGTTACTATATGGCAGTATTTTGTGGAGCTTGTGTTACTATGAAGTGTTACTATATGGCAGTATTTTGTGGAGCTTGTGTTACTATGAAGTGTTACTATATGGCAGTATCTTATGGATCTGGTGATACTATGAACTGTTACTATATGGCAGTATCTAATGGATCTGGTGATACTATGAACTGTTACTATATGGCAGTATCTAATGGATATGGTGATACTATGAACTGTTACTATATGGCAGTATTTTGTGGAGCTTGTGTTACTATATGGCAGTATTTTGTGGAGCTTGTGTTACTATATGGCAGAATTTTGTGGACCCTGTGTTACTATGAACTGTTACTATATGGCAGTATCTAATGGATCTGGTGATACTATGAACTGTTACTATATGGCTGTATTTTGCGGAGCTTGTGTTACTATATGGCAGTATTTTGTGGAGCTTGTGTTACTATATGGCAGTATCTAATGGATCTGGTGATACTATGAACTGTTACTATATGGCAGTATTTTGTGGAGCTTGTGTTACTATGAAGTGTTATTATATGGCAGTATTTTGTGGAGCTTGTGTTACTATGAAGTGTTACTATATGGCAGTATTTTGTGGAGCTTGTGTTACTATGAACTGTTACTATATGGCAGTATTTTGTGGAGCTTGTGTTACTATATGGCAGTATTTTGTGGAGCTTGTGTTACTATGAAGTTTTACTATATGGCAGTATCTTATGGATCTGGTGATACTATGAAGTGTTACTATATGGCAGTATCTTATGGATCTGGTGATACTATGAACTGTTACTATATGGCAGTATCTAATGGATCTGGTGATACTATGAACTGTTACTATATGGCAGTATCTAATGGATATGGTGATACTATGAACTGTTACTATATGGCAGTATTTTGTGGAGCTTGTGTTACTATGAAGTGTTACTATATGGCAGTATCTTATGGATCTGGTGATACTATGAACTGTTACTATATGGCAGTATCTTATGGATCTGGTGATACTATGAACTGTTACTATATGGCAGTATCTAATGGATCTGGTGATACTATGAACTGTTACTATATGGCAGTATTTTGTGGAGCTTGCGTTACTATATGGCAGTATTTTGTGGACCCTGTGTTACTATGAACTGTTACTATATGGCAGTATCTAATGGATCTGGTGATACTATGAACTGTTACTATATGGCAGTATTTTGTGGAGCTTGTGTTACTATATGGCAGTATTTTGTGGAGCTTGTGTTACTATATGGCAGTATTTTGTGGAGCTTGTGTTACTATATGGCAGTATTTTGTGGAGCTTGCGTTACTATATGGCAGTATTTTGTGGAGCTTGTGTTACTATGAAGTGTTGCCATGTTTCACAATGTTGATGTTTTATAATTGAATCATTAGGTTGTGTGCTGTTCGCCGTCTTAAGATTCTGTGTGAATTATTACAGAGTATAATTATCCCCTCTGGACCCTGTGATTATGGATTCTAAACACTGTCTATACGTTAACCATATGGTAGTAGCAATGTGCTATAGGTGCACAGCTTTGTGTGTATATATGTGTGGACAACTGTTATCACACATGAATGTATTGTTCAGCACGCTGCACCCCAAAACATATACGGAGGAGAAGAGCTACTACAGAGCCCATCAGGAAAGGGTACCTCTGCTCCTCCTATTATACACAACTACCCCCATCATCCTGTACTTTAGGGTCAGCTGCTTCTGTAGATCCGTCACCTCCTTCCACCCAGAGGGAGATGATGGGAGTGACATAAGGATGTATGTTATGTGCATGGTGTGAATAGTATAATAAATGAGACCTCATGTGACTGTAAGAAGGGCTTCCCGATGGCTCTTCCAGTCTGGTTATTTTCGTGTGGTTTTTGTGCCCGTCTGACACATTTGCCGGGGTCAGATATTTCACTATGAGTGTTATACCATTGTTACACTTTACTAATACACTGTGTTCTCAAGGATATAGTTGTGGTAACAGTATTTTCCCTTGTGTACATGGTAGTGTTATACTATACCTGCAGCTCAGCAGGGCCCTCTAGAGGAGCACTGTGTAATGTGTCTGGTTCCACAAAGCACCTGTTCTTCATTTACATTTAAAGGGGTTGTCTCACTACAGGGATCGTTGCTTTTTATGTTAAAGATCTTGCAAAAACAAGTCACTTTGCGATATGTGTCCTTAACAGTGCCCCAACTATTCCTAGATACCCCCCTTTTGTATGGGCTGCATCACTCCTCAGGTGCTATAGCTAAAACCCTGTTCCATCTCTACTAACGCTGTCGCACTGGTTGCTATAGCTACAGCCCTGTTCGATCTCTCCTGATAAACTGCCAGCATGGTTGTATAGCTACGCCCTTTTCGATCTCTCCTAATAGGCGCCAGCGTAGTCGCGTATTTACAGACCTTTTGATCTCTCCTGATGGCTCCAGCACTGTTGCTATAGCTACAGCCCTTTTTGTTCTCCGATGGGGTCCGCACGTTGCTTACTACAGACCTGGTTCTACTGTAGCCTAGTGGAAGCCAGTAAACACGCCCCTGAATCCAAAATGAAACCAAGAGAACAAGAGGTAAGACGAATCAATGTAGTGAGACAACCCCTTTAATCATAAACAATATGATGGAATATTTTATTGTATTTGCTATTACCTCTCCTCTCTTTGTTTTCTTCTTGATTAATTTACAAAGAGAAAGTTTAGCTAACAGTTAATGGGAAGGCTGTGTCGTCAATTAAGTCATACAATTCCAGGCGGAACAAAAGAGGAACATAAAAATTTAATAAGACACACGCAGGGCCCTCTTTAAAGGGGACCTCTCACATCTCCTGACCGCTCTGTATTAGTGTTCCCTGAGATATAACAATCCTGAGCCCCTTTTTCTTAATCCTGTGTTGTGCTTTCCTCTTTTATTCCCCCGGAAGTATTTTACTGAATCATCAAGGGGGTTTTCCCATTCCAAAGGTGTGTCCCTGCACAGTCTGATGTCACACTGTTTGGAAAATTGTATATGGCAGACCCACCCCTGGAAAAAAACCCATATGAATCAGCATTCTGCATTTTTTGGAGGAAAACCAAGGGAACAGCACAAACAGAGTTAAAAGAGAAGATTTTTTTTCCTGTGAAACCCCTTAATTTAAATTAATATATATAAATTAAATATATAAAAATATTTATATAATAAAAATAAAAAAATATAAAAATTAAATATGGGAATAAGTTTAAACGAACTAATTGGTCCGGTTTTTTTTAAAGGGGTTTGGCAAAATTTGGGGACAAAAAAACTTTGGGAAGGGTAAGTAAAAAAAAAAAAAAGCTTGAGGGTTTTACAAAAGTATTTTTGTTTTAATATTTTAGATAAAAAGATTTCCTAAACTAGAAAATTCCCTTTTAAAGGGGTTGTCTCACTACGGATCGCTTTTTTTATGTAAAGATTTTGAAAAAACAAGTCACTTTGCAATATTGCCCATTGCAGTGCCCCACCTATCCAGAATCCCCTCTGGTATGGGGCTGCATCAGCCCCTCAGGTCGCTATAGCTACAGACTGTTTGATCTCTCCTATGGGGCTGTCAGCCTGCTTGCTATAGCTACAGACTGTTCAATCTCCCCGGGGCGCCAGCACGGTTGTATAGCTACAGACCTGTTTGATCTCTCCTGATAGGTGCCAGCACTGGTTCTATACACAGACCTTTTCAATCTCTCCTGAAGGCGGGCCAGCGCTGGTTGCTATAGCTACAGACCTGTTCAATTCTCCTGATGGGCAGCACTGGTTGCTATGCTACAGACCTTTCAATCTCTCCTGATAGGCGCCACCTGTTGCTATGCTACAACCGTTAAATTTTCCCCTTTATAGGCTGCCGCACGGTTGCTATAGCTATAGCCCGGGTTTTCTACTGCGCCTATGGAAGTCTTTAAAACACCCCCCTAAATTAAAATAAAACAAGAAAAACAAGACTGAATTTGTTAAAAAACTGTTGAGACAACCCCTTTAATTAGAGGGGCCCATTTAATATACCTTTCTAGGGGGCCTATAGGGGCACTTTTAAAAGCACTGTACTAAAAACCTGCAAAACAGGCCCCAAAAAATGCCCCAAAACCCTAACCAAAAGAATATCTGAAATTGTACCACAATAAAGGACCATATAACACACCAAAATAGTGATGGTCACAGGACTTTTGCCTCAGTGGTTAAAAAGGTTCTACCCCCATATAGGCCCCTAATCAAAAAGGGGACACATTGTGACGTATAACTCCTGATAAAGAGGACAAGCTGGGGTGCTCCCAGCAAGGGCCATGAGGAGGGGCCATTGAGGGACTGGGACAAGGGGGAAATGTAGGTTTTAGGGCAGAACTGACTTTGTGACTGAGGGGGGTTAACAAAAATCCCTTTCGGTGGGGGGGAGGGAAGTAAAAAAGGAGGACAAGGGGCTGGATGAAGGCCCGGGGGGCAGGTTTAGAGGGGCTTATAGAGCGTAGGTTTGGATAGCCCCATCTGGGAATACTTCCCCACTTTCGGAACAATGTTTTGGGGCGGGCAGATTGGGAATCACACAACATACATGCTTTTTTTTGGGCACAATTTACCGGGGAAGGTGCCCCATCAATTAGGGACACAAGTGACAAGAAGGTCCTTGCTGGGGTGCCAGCTAGTCAGTGGTATAGCAATCCCCCAAAAGGGCATTAAGTAATTGGTTGCAGTAAGGTGAGATCAGTGGGGCAGCATGCCCTAATAACCAAACATTTTACCAGACCAACTGTTTGGGGTTATTTGGTTTTTGTTTCTCCAGGCGGGTGGGGATGACGTGGCTCACCTTAGTCATGGGTAGTTACAAAACACTTATGAGAGGGCATGTTAAAACTGTCTTGGTCAAAAACTTTTCCCTTTTTGCCCAAACACCAATAGAGACCCTAGAAAACCCAAACAGAGTCCCTTTTTTTCACATGGGCTCTGAAAAATGAAAAAGGGGGCGCTCATTGGGGTTTTCATTGGGGGCTTTGATGGTTGCATGGGCAACAAGAAAATTTTTGACCAAGACAGTTTTTAGACATTCCCCCTTAGCATTTATTCCTTTATTAGTTATAGGCGCCGTTTTATTTCACAGCATTGCACAGAGACTGCAGTATTCAATAGTCCCACGCCACGGGATCACCGTCTAATTCCAGGTTAACCCACCTGTATTTTTTTTGGGGTGGTTTGGGGGGAAATTGGGACTATTAGAGGGAAAACCCCTGAAAACACAGGGAAACATGCAAATCCTTGAGATGTTTTCCTTAAACCCATGACCCCTGGCTGGAAAACAACAGTGCTAATTACTGGGTCCCTGTGCTAACCACTGAGCCACCAGGCTAAGCACTCTGAGTGAACATGCTAATCACTGAGCCGCCAGGCTAATCCCACTGAGCCACCATGTTAACCACTGAGACACCATGCTAACCACTGAGACACCATGCTAACCACTGAGACACCATGCTAACCACTGAGATAACATGCTAACCACTGAGACACCATGCTAACCACTGAGATAACATGCTAACCACTGAGACACCATGCTAACCACTGAGATAACATGCTAACCACTGAGATAACATGCTAACCACTGAGACACCATGCTAACCACTGAGCCACCATGCTAACCAATGAGACACCATGCTAACCACTGAGATAACATGCTAACCACTGAGACACCATGCTAACCACTGAGATAACATGCTAACCACTGAGACACCATGCTAACCACTGAGATAACATGCTAACCACTGAGACACCATGCTAACCACTGAGATACCATACTAACCTCGTAGCCACCAGGCTAACCACACTGAGTCACCATGCTAACCACTGAGACACCATGCTAACCACTGAGATAACATGCTAACCACTGAGACACCATGCTAACCACTGAGATACCATACTAACCACGTAGCCACCAGGCTAACCACACTGAGTCACCATGCTAACCACTGAGACACCATGCTAACCACTGAGATAACATGCTAACCACTGAGACACCATGCTAACCACTGAGATAACATGCTAACCACTGAGATAACATGCTAACCACTGAGACACCATGCTAACCACTGAGACACCATGCTAACCACTGAGATAACATGCTAACCACTGAGACACCATGCTAACCACTGAGATAACATGCTAACCACTGAGACACCATGCTAACCACTGAGCCACCATGCTAACCACTGAGATAACATGCTAACCACTGAGACACCATGCTAACCACTGAGATAACATGCTAACCACTGAGACACCATGCTAACCACTGAGATAACATGCTAACCACTGAGATAACATGCTAACCACTGAGACACCATGCTAACCACTGAGACACCATGCTAACCACTGAGATACCATACTAACCACGTAGCCACCAGGCTAACCACACTGAGTCACCATGCTAACCACTGAGCCACCAGGCTAAACACTCTGAGTGAACATGCTAACCACTGAGCCATCAGGCTAACCCCATTGAGTCACCATGCTAACCACTGAGCCACCCATTAACCCCATTTAGAAACCAGGCCAACCCCATTGAGACACCATGCTAACAACTGAGCCACCACACTAACCACTGATCCACCATGCTAACCACTGAACCAAAAAAGCTAACCACTGAGACCAGGCAAACAACCCGAGCCAAACCAAACCCTTTCAAATGAGCCAACCCCAAATTTAAACCCCCCTGAGCCACCAACAAAAAACCCCCCTGAAATACAAGCTAAAACCCCTCCCGCCAAAAAGCAAACCACTGAAACCACCAGGCTAACCACTCCCGAGCGACCATGCTAACCACGAGCCACCCCTTTTAAAACCCACTGAGCCCCCCAGGTTTAACCCCCCTTTATAAAACTAAAAACCTTTTCCCCCTGAACCAGTATGGGTAACCCCTTTTGCCACCATTTCTAACCAATAGCCACCCATTTTCACCACTGAGCCACCAGGCAACCCCCATTGAAATACTTAAAAAAACCATTTAAACCACCTGGGTAACCCCTGAGCCCCCAGAGTAACCCCCTGAAAACCCCAGGTTTAAAACGAGCCACCATACTAACCACTGTACCACCATGCAAAACCCCTGTACCACCATGTAACCACTGAGCCACCATGCTTTAAACCCCTTTACCACCCTGCTTTAATCACGAGCCACCCTGCTAACCACGTCCCCCATGTAATCACTGAGCCCCATGTAACCACTGTCCACCATGCTAACCCACTGGCCACCATGCAAAACCCCTGTACCACCATCAAAACCCAAATGAGCCACCATAGTTCCCATGCTTAAAATTTTGAAACAATTCTCCCCCTATTTTGTAGGGTTTTATGAAAACTTTCTTAGGGTAAAAAGCCTTTTAGTTGGGCTCTCACCCCCCGCATCCTATTTGCGCACCGCTGGGCCCGGGGGGCAGGTTGCTCCGCTCACCAAACCCCGCTTCCCCCTGTCATTTAGCGGGTTGATGCCCCCCCACGGTATCACGCAGCGTTGCGGATTTTCACTCGCTGCCCCAGGTTTTTTTCAAAGGGAAATAAATTTTTAAAGGGGCCCGGGTCTTCCCACTCGCTAGAAAAACGGTTTTAAAATGGGGGGGGGGAGGGGGGGGGGGGGGTAATAGTTGATTTTAAAAAGTGCTTTGTTTTTTTTTAAAAATTTTCGGGGGGGGTTAAAGCCCGCAGAACCCGAAAACCCCCACGGGTTGTGTATTTCCTGTGTTCTTTAAAAAAACATAAACTTTTGGGAAAACCCCCCCAAAATCTAATTCCCCTAGTGTATGTTTTTGCAAACCCTTTCAAGGTAGGGTTTTGGGGAGGCCTCCCCCCCACTACCCCCCCCCTATGGCCGGGAGGGGTTTCCAAATTTTTTTTTTTTTTTTTTTTTTTTTTTGGACAGTACGGGCCAAGGGGAGCCCCCGTCAGGGGGGCCCCCAATAAAAAGGGGAAAAATCTAATATGTTAAAAAAAACCGGGAAATATAAAGGGTGGGGGGCCCCATTGGATTTTTTTGTATGGGGCCCTGAAAAGGTTTCCCTAGTTAAACCCTATTTGCCAACTTTTAAAAAATGAAAAAGCAGGAGAACCTCTAGTGGGGGGGGCGGGGGGGGTTGGGGGGGGGGGCGCGCTGCGGCAAAAAATTTTTCATGGAAAAAAACGCCCATCTTGTGGTATGCCCCCGCCCCTTCAAAAAAA
The DNA here is from genome assembly GCA_025379985.1 of Phyllomedusa bahiana. Taxonomy (NCBI): domain Eukaryota; kingdom Metazoa; phylum Chordata; class Amphibia; order Anura; family Hylidae; genus Phyllomedusa; species Phyllomedusa bahiana. The sequence continues at coordinate 13,083 of JAODAL010074434.1, forward strand.
AACCCCACAACCCCACCTCCACCTAACTGCAAATTAAAAAGGTTTTGGGAAAAAACCAGGTAGATGCCCTTATTTGCCAGGTATTAAACCCCCCCCTAGAACCCGGAAATTTCCCCCTTACAGGGCCCGGGAGAAAAAACCCCCCCCTTTTAGCCAAGTAGAAGCCCCCCTCTGAAACCAGGTTTGAAACCAAATTTTTAGCCCCGGTAGATGCCCCCCTTGTTAGCCCCGGGGAGGTGCCCCCCCCTTTTTAGCCAGGTAGGTGCCCCCCCCTTGTTTGCCAAGGGGGAGGTGGGGCCCCCCTTTTTGCCCCGGTTTGTGCCCCCACCAAAAGTTAGCCAGGTAGTGCCCCCATTGTTTTCCAGGTTTGGGGGCCCAAACCCCCCCTGTTCCCCGGTAGGTGCCCCCCTTTGGGGTTGGCCCCTTTTTTGTGCCCCCCCCCTTTTTTGCCCGGTTTTAGTTTTTTCCCCCCCTTTTTTGCCCAAGGGGGTAGGGGTTTTCCCCCCCTTGTTTTCCAGGTGATTTCCCCCCCTTGTTGCCAGGTAGGGTGTTCCCCCCTCCCCGTTTGGCCCCGGGTTTTATGCCCCCCCCTGTTGCCAAAAAGGTTTGTGGCCCCCCCCTGAAATTTTTCCAAGTAGTGCCCCCCCTTGCTGCCCGGGAGTGCCCCCTCTGTTGCAGGTAGAAAGGCCCCCCTGTTGCCAGGTATATGCCCCCCATTTCGCCAGGGTTGGTTGGCCCCCCCCTTTTTTTGTTGCCAAAGGGAGGGGCCCCCTTCCGTTCCAGGTTTAAAACCCCCCAAAAAACTTTAAAAAAAAATAAAATAAAAATCCACCTTTACCTTAACCCCCGGCCCTGAGCGCGGCCCGGTCCCTTTCCCAATCCTTCAACGGCGCAAGGGGGAAATGAGAAAAACAAACCGCGCGTTTACTCACCCCCCGCAGCCGGGGGCCCGTTTTCCTTTTCCCCTGCAGCCGGGCGGCCCGCGTCACTTTCCCCCCTTGCCTTTACCCCCCCCCCGACCTGTTAAATGGGCAAAGGAAAGGGGGCCCCCAGAAGCCGAAAAATTTTAAAAGGGGAGGAGGGAGGGGGGAGGAACCCCCCCCCCTGGGCCTCCCCCTGCCATGAAAAACCCCCCCGGGGGGGTGAGGGGCCGTGCGGGGGCCCGCCCCCCGGGGCCCCGGCCCCCCTCGCCCGGTGGGGCCCCGGCCCCCCCCTTCCCCCGGGGGAATTTAAAACCCCCCCCTGCCGGCCGGGGGGAAATTCCAACCCCCCGGGAGGGCCCCCCGGG
>JAODAL010074435.1:0-14370 GCA_025379985.1 Phyllomedusa bahiana
TTCCTACAACAAAGCTGGCCTCCCCCAAAGTGAAAAAAACGTATCTGAAATCTATTCGGATAAAAAAGGGTATTTTGGACCTTTCAATTCCCTGGGGTAAAAAAATTTTTGTTATTCACTTTTAAGTGAAAGGGTCCTCAATGAACAAAGCTTGAATGCTCCAAATTGAAAAAAAACGTTCGAAGTATTCAGATAAAAAAAGGGTTTTTTTTTGGCATCTATAATTCACCTGTGGTGACTACAAAATTGCTGTATTCACATTTAAGTGAAAGGTGCCTCAATGAACAAAGCTTTAGTGGCCAAAGTGAAAAAACACGTATTGTAATGTTTTTGGGATAATAAAAGGTTTTTTTTTTGGCACCTATAAATTTCACCATGGTGACTACAAAATTTGCTGTATCAATTTTTAAAAACGCAAAATAACTATCAACAAAGCTGGCCTGCGCCAAAAAGGAAAAACACTATCTAAATGTATTGGGAAAATAAAGGTTTTTTTGGGCCCCTTTTTCAATTCACCTTTGTGACTAAAAAATTCTTTTTTCACATTTAACTGCAAAGTAGCTCTATCAACAAAGGGCTGTACGCCCAAATGAAAAAACACTATCAAATGTTTTCGGATAATAAAAGGTATTTTTGGCACCTTTCAATTCCCCTGTGGTGACAAAACAAAATTGCGTATTCACATTTAAGTGAAAGGGTTTGCCCAATGAACAAAGCTGTTCTGGCCAAATGAAAAAACACGACTGAAATTATTCGGAAAATAAAAGGTATTTTTGGCACCTTTAATTACCTGTGGTGACTACAAAATTGCTGTTTTCCCAAAAATTTAATGCAAGGTGCCTCAATGAACAAAGCTGTACTGCGCCAAAGTGAAAAAACACGCATCTGAAATGTATTGGGATAATAAAATTTTTTTTTGGGCACCTTTTAAATTTTTCACCTGTGGGTGACTACAAAATTGCTGGATTCTATTTAACTGCAAGTCAACAACAAAGCGGGAATGGGGCAAAATTTAAAAAGAACACCAAATTGGAAATTATACGAAAAAAAAAAAGGGTTTTTTCACCTAACAAAGAACCTGCATTACAGAAAAGATGTGAAACCTAATAAAGTTCAGGCTGCCCATATCCGGGGAAATATTCAATAGAAAACGTTAATAAAAAAAGCTTTTGCATGCAATGTCTACACTAAGTCGGGTGAACATACCAGTATCTTTAGGGAGTTTTCTGTGTTCGCCCGAGGGGCCCCCCCCACCCCCCCTCCCCTCCTGACTTTACAGGGGTAGATTCTCCTTTAAAATTCTCTACCAACAAAATAAAATTTCCAACTCTGATCAACTAATTTTTAAAGGATCACGCTAACAGTAGAGCTTTCCTGTGAAGAAATAAAAAATTTTGCTGAGCTGTTTGGACACAGGCAGAGCGCACCCACTGCTATGAGACGCTGAGAGACACTGATCATGAACAGGAAGGGCTTTTTTATGTAAACAGGTCATGTGATTTTTTTCCCGCCAATGCAACCATACACATCCTGTATGACGTCGACACACACTCACCCTGCCATTCTGTAAGCGATTTTCTGGCCGCAAAAGAAGGAACACCCAAATGGGGCGATATTAATAGAAGCACAATTTTTAAACCAAAATTTCGCATGATCTAAAAATTTCGATCAACATAAAAACGTTCCGATTTCAAAATTTTCGATAATAATCGCTCAAAAACCCATTTTTCACAATTGTCAAAAGTGGGCTCAAGGGTCCCTGTTTTTAATTTTTGGGGGCATTTTGCTGGAAATGCAGCTTTTCTACAGGCCTATTTTAAAAAAAAAATGTTTTTCTAACAGACATTTTCTTCACAATTGTCAAAAACAAACCCCCAGGGGGGGGGGGGGGGTTTTTTTTTTTTTTTTTTTTTAAATTTTTTTAAGGGGGCATTTTGCTGTGAAATGCACTAACTACAGGTCCTATTATAAAAAATGTGGTTTCTAACAACATTTGTTCTTTACAATTGTCAAAAGTTTTTCAAGGGTCATGTTTTGAATTTTTGGGGACATTTTGCTTTGAAATGCAGCTAAACACAGGTCCTATTATAAAAAATGTGGGTTTTAAACAGACTTTTTTTCTTCACAATTGTCAAAAGTGGCTCAAGGGTCTTTTGAATTTTTGGGGCATTTTGCTGTAAATGCAGCTATACTAAGGTCCTATTGAAAAAATGTGGTTTCTAACAGACATTTGTTCTTCACAATTGTCAAAAAGCTAAAGGGTATGGGCTGTCAAAAAAAGGAAAGGTAGGACACTGTTAATGGACACATATTGCAAAATGACTAGTTTTTACAAGATCTTTAACAGAGCTTGCAAACCCTGTAGTGAGACAACCCATTTAATACATTTAAAAAAAGAGAAACAAAGATGTGGTGGGATTCAATCCTATTGTAAAAAATGTGTTTTCTAGAATTAAACTACTAAAAAACTTGCATGCACAAAATAGCTGATACAAATATTCCTCTGAATTGTACAAGGGAGGTACAGGAAGACTTGAACAGATGTAGGTTACCCAGGACAGGTATAGTCATTGTCCAGTTCAACTAAAATGGTGGTTTCAAAGACTCCTTATTCCGGCACTTTTTCATCTGTGGGTCATGCAGGTTTGCGGCTCATGCTGCGGTACAGGACAGGGATAGTCTATGTCCAGTTCAACTAAAATGGTGGTTGAAAGACTCCTTTTTCCGGCACTTTTTAAATGTGGGGGTCATGCAGGTTTGCGGCTCATGCTGTGGCCCAGGACAGGGATAGTCTGTGTCCAGTTCAACTAAAATGGTGGTTGAAAGACTCCTTTTTGTGGCACTTTTTAATCTTTGGGTCATGCAGGTTTGGGCTCAATGCTGGGGGGCCCAGGAAGGGGAAAGTCTATGTCCAGCGCAACTAAAATGGTGATTCAAAGACTCCTTTTCCCAGCACTTTTTAATCTGTGGGTCAGACAGGTTTAATGGTCATACTGCGGTCCAGGACATTTGTCCCATCAATTGAAGATAAAATTTATCCTGAAAAGAGAAGTATTTGCATGTAAGAACCAATTTGAGGGGGATAACAAGAAATTCCTTACAGCCCTGTAAACTGACCCTAATAAATGCACAATGCATAGATTTAAGACCCTCCTCATGTCTAATAGATGTGTATAGACTCACTATATCGAAAGAAGCCAAAATGGCTCCTGTAGGAATTGTCACATTTTACATAGAAAATCTGTTGTATCTTGTATATATGATTAAGCCTCAACTGCATACTGTCTCAAAACCCTATCCAAAATGATAGATATGTTATTGAATAAAGAACCCCGACCAGAGACGATTGGACGTCCTGGCGGGTTATGTAATGACTAGAGATGGGCGAATTGATGCTAACGAAGTGGAATTCATTTAGAATTTCAGGAAAATTTCAGTTCGGAAAGAAGTCAAAGTTTGGGGTACTTCGCATGAACGAAGTGTGCTTTTGATTGATAAAATGGCTGCGAGCACATGGCGTTACATGGGGCAAAGCACTCTGGGAGGAAGAAGGTGCATAGCCTGCATGACATGTGCAGAGATGAAGGCCAATCAGAGACCGGTGGGATCTGTGACGTCACCGCACAAATATAAGTCCCGGGAGCGACGCGGGGAGCTCATACCGCTCTCACTGTACTGATTAGGGAATGTGCTGCCGCGGCTGCTTGTAATGGCTCTTACATGAAGAACTGATTTTTATACAGCGATTTTTGGGGTGTCTCAGCTTGTCTCAGAGACTGCTTCTCTTAACTTCTATTTCTGATTTTGTGGGGTATTGGATCTAAGTCCAGTGTGCGTCCAGTGCAGCTGCATATACATTTTAATGCTATCTGCTCACAGCACATTGAATATCCAAGGGGGATCTAAGCCTGTTCCTGTTGTATTCATTTAAAGAAATTTACAATACAAATACCACTTAATTTTTGGCTGCTCAATTCTTTTGCGAAATTTACATCCAGGGTTAATTAAGCGTTGTTCTGCTGCTGTGGTGACTAAAAGAAACCGTCTTTTTCACCGCCAAAAAAGACATTTTTCCTGTAGCATAATTCACAAACGAAGGTTAATTCAAATTTTTTTCTCTTGTTGTGTAGCGTAAAAAACACGCCATTGTAACACGCTACAAAGCTGGTAGTTTGTAGTTGCTCAATTGTTTGGCACAATTTAAAATCCAGGATTTTAATTAAGCTTTTTTTTTGCTGCTTTTGGTGACTAAAATAAACCGTCTTTCACCGCCAAAAAATACATTTTTCCTGTAGCATAATACACAAGCGTAGGTTAATTACAATTTTTTTCTCTTGTTGTGTAGCGTAAAAAACACGCCATTGTAACACGCTTCAAAGCTAGCGGTTTGTGGTTGCTCAATTGTTTGGCACAATTTACATCCAGGGGTTAAATAAGCGTTGTTTTGCTGCTGTAAAGACAAAAATAAACCTTGTTTCACCGCAAAAAAAATAAATTTTTCCTGTAGCATAATTCACAAGTGAAGGTTAATTACAATTTTCCTCTGTTGTGTAGCGTAAAAAACACGCCATTGAAAACACGCTACAAAGCTAGTAGTTTTGTGGTTGCTCAATTGCTTAGTGCAATTTACATCCAGGGTTAATTAACGTTGTTTTGCTGTGGTGACAAAAATAAACCGACTTTCATCACCCCGCCAAAAAATACATTTTCCTGTAGCATAATTCACAAGCGAAAGTTAATTAAAATTTTTTCTCTTGTTGTGTATTGAAAAAACACGCCATTGTAACATGCGAAAAAGCTAGTAGTTTGTGGTTGCTCAGTTGTTTGGCGCAATTTACATCCAGGGTTAATTTAAGCGTGTTTTGCTGCTGTGGTGACTAAAATAAACCGTCTTTCACCCCCAAAAAAATACATTTTCCTGTACAAAATTCACAAGCAAAGGGTTTAAATTTACAATTTTTTCTCTTGTTGTGTAGGTAAAAAACACGCCATTGTAACATGCTACAAGCTAGTAGTTTGTGGTTCCCTCAATTGTTTTGGCGCAATTTACATCCAGGGGTTAATTAAGCGTTTTTTTTGCTGCTGTGGTGACTAAAATAAACCGTCTTTCACCGCCAAAAAATACATTTTTCCTAAAGCATAATTCACAAGCGACGGTTAATTACAATTTTTTCTCTGGTTGTGTAGCGTAAAAAACACGCCATTGTAACACGCTTCAAAGCTAGCGGTTTGTGGGTGCTCAATTGTTTTGGGCGCAATTTACATCCAGGGGTTGATTAAGTGTTGTTTTACTGCTGTGGTGACAAAAATAAACCGACTTTCACCCCCCAAAAAATACATTTTTCCTGAAACATAATTCACAAGCGAAGTTAATTACAATTTTTTCTCTTGTTGTGTAGCGTAAAAAACACGCCATTGTAAACACGCTACAAAGCTAGTAGTTTCCCGCTGCTCAATTATTTTGTGAAATTTTAAACATCCGGGGGTTAATTAAGCGTTGTTCTGCGCGTTGTGACTCCAAGAAACCGTCTTTTTTCACCGCCAAAAAATACAATTTTCCTGTAGCATAATTCACAAGCAAAGGGTTTAAAATTACAATTTTTTCTCTTTTTTGTGTAGGGAAAAAAAAACACGCCTTTGTAACGGCTACAAAGCTAGTAGTTTGTGGTTTCTCAATTGTTTGGCGAAATTTTACATCCAGGGGTTAACGAAGCGTTGTTTTGCTGCTGTGGTGACTACAATAAACCGACTTTTACCGCCAAAAAATACATATTTCCTGTAGCAATAACTCACAAACGAAGGTTAATTCCAATTTTTTTCTCTTGTTGTGTAGCGTAAAAGACACGCCATTGTAACACGCTACAAAGCTGGTAGTTTGTAGTTGCTCAATTGTTTGGCGCAATTTACATCCAGGAGTTAATTAAGCGTTGTTTTGCTGCTGTGGTGACTAAAATAAACCGTCATTCACCGCCAAAAAATACATTTTTCCTGCAGCAAAAATTCACAAGCGAAGGTAATTTAAAACAATTTTTTCTCTTGTTGTGTAGCGTAAAAAACACGCCATTGTAACACGCTTCAAAGCTAGCGGTTTGTGGTTGCTCAATTGTTTGGCGCAATTTACATCCAGGGGTTGATTAAGTGTTGTTTTGCTCCCTGTGGTGACAAAAAATAAACCGTCATTCACCGCCAAAAAATACATTTTTCCTGCAGCATAATTCACAAGCGAAGGTTAATTAAAAATTTTTTCTCTTTTTGTGTAGCGTAAAAAACACATATTTGTAACACGCTACAAAGCTAGTAGTTTGTGGTTGCTCAATTGTTTGGCAAAATTTTATATCCAGGATTTAAATTTAAGCGTTGTTTTTGCTGCTGTGGTGACTAAAATAAACCGTCTTTCACCGCTTAAAAATACATTTTTCCTGTAGCATAATTCACAAGCAAAGGGTTAATTACAATTTTTTCTCTTGTTGTGTAGCGTAAAAAACACGCCATTGTAACAGCAAACAAAGCTCGTAGTTTTTGGTTGCTCAATTCTTTTGCGCAATTTACTCCCAAGGGTTAACTAAGTATTTTCTACAGTTGTACTTAGTAAAAGAAACTTTTCTTTTTCACCGCCACAGAAGAAATTCTGTAGCATAATTCATATCCGAAGGTTAATTAAGGCCTCTTTGTGCTTTTACATTCATAAAATACACAGAGTTTTTAAACGGCACATACAAGTAAATTTTTCCTGGCCATTTGTGGAGCGCAATTTAAAATCCAAGGGTTACCCAAGCTTGTTACTGGGTTTCATTTTGGGGTCAAATACAGGTTTTACTTATCATATACAAAAAATCTTCATCAAACATATCTGTTTATTTTAAAAAAACAACAGTATTTCAGACAGAGAGGTGGCAGGCTCTTCACCTGCGAGTGGCAGAGGCACAAACATTCCAGGCCCAGGTCACAGCACAGCAAGGGGATGTCACAGCAGGGGTCACTCGGTGAGGCCACAACTGCCGCTGTCATCTAGCGGCTGTGTGTTGTTCAGCAACCCAATGGTTCTTTATTGGTTGACTAGGTCATTCACTTCCTCCCAAATGACATTTGACAACCCCAGCCAAGAGTCGGTGGGAACGTCAGACACAACCCCTTAGTTGGCATGGCCCGGAGCGGGGCAGTGGCCCTCACCTGTCCTCAGCCCCCTCTGTCCCATCCGGTTCCCTCAGCAAGAGATCTACTATGTGGTCTGGGCTAAGCGCCACTAAAATAGCAGGATGAACAATTTGAGGAGGGTATTCAGCAGCTACTTAGCAACGAAAAATTTGGGGCCCAAAATACCCTGCTTCTTGCAGTAACGGCAAAGCATAGATGTTGAAGTGGCATGGGAGGTCATTGTTGAAGCGGTCCAGCCTCTGCATACCAAGACCCCGGTGATGGGGGACAGCAGGAAAGATGAAACACAAATAGATGATGAGTAGCCAGCCGCACTTGGAGCCCCGGGGGAGGGAAGGGGTTCATCATCGTCAGGAGAAGAGGCGTCATCTTGCGCGTCCCGGCAGCGGCACAGCCAGCAAGTGGGTTTTGTGCCGTTTAGTCAGCAGGAAAAGCAGCAGTGTGAGGTCCCGGAGCCAAGCGGCCATGGGTTTAAAAAACTCGCTTCGCAGTCCAAGAAAGTAGTGGGACAGGGGGTCAGCGAGGCAGCAGCGGCAGTAGTCACTCAGTGGCGGAGCGTTGGCGGTAAAATCCGATACTCAGCGGTGTGGCAGGGTTCTTTTTCTAAGACACCGGAGGAGGCGAATAATGGTAATGTAAATCTTTAGGCCCGAAAGTTTAAACGGGGCCAGGGAGCAAACGTTGGGACCACGGCCCTGCATCAACACATGCAGCGTCACCATCCGGTGGACTGGGAGAAAACGTGGCTCAGATGTGGGGGTCCATCCGCTGCCGCACAACAGCAGCAGCAGCGCCCAGTGGCACGCATGCCATTGCAGCCAGTCAAGGCTCCACCACCTCTGCAGAAGGGACTGTTTCACTTTGACATCATCTCCCAGTCCAGAGCCCTGCTCCTCCCCTACTCATGGGGGCCAGCAATCGTTCAGCGAGGCGATTGCAAAGAGACAACATATGCTTCCAACCATCCTAAGGTTCAGAAGCTGACCGTGCTCCTGTCCAAGTTGTTGGTACGCAGTCCCTCCCTTCCAAATGGTGGACACTGCACCGTTCAGAAACTAATGGCTTGTGCCGAGCCGAGATGGGGAGTTCCAAGCCGTAATTTCTTTTCCTAAAAGGCAGTACCAGCACTTCATAAATATGTAAACAGAAGGTGGGCCAGTCCTTGAGCTTATCGGTTTTGTTCCAAGGTGCACGGCAGCACGGACGCTGGAGCTGAAAATATGGTCAGGCCAGTACATGTCCTTTTCGGCCCACGGGTGAATTGCTTCCTGTCCAGGCCCCAACCAACAACTTGGACAGAGAAAGCCGATTTCCCTCCACGTTGTCAAACTGCGGCTCCTGCCCAATGTCCCCCTCCTCCTCCACCACCACCACCATCTAAGCTTCCACAAGTTTCTGCTCCATCATACCACATGTGTAGGGCACAGCGGTGTCACGCAGGGTTTTACACCTGGCTTGCCTCGGGGAACGAAGTCCCCACAGGGGAGGAACTGCTCTGCGTCATGCAGCAAGAAATCGATGTGTGCTTTTCTCCGCGCCAACTGCAAATCGGAACCATGTGACGGACAATGGGAGTAAACATGGTGTCCGTGGGTGCACCGAGGAGGGATGGTCCCAAACGCCCTGCATGGCGCACGTGTTAAATCCGGTTGTGAAAAGGTTCCTGAAGTCTTCCACCGATCTTCAAACATTCTGAAAATGGCCAGGAAACTGTGCATGCCCCTTTATCCATTCGAAAAAAGCCAGGAACACCCCCTCGAGTTGCAGCGGCAGAACGGCCTCCCCCAACACGCTCTGATATGCGATTTTCCACCCCGGAATTCCAGCCTACACATGTTGGACCAACTGTATGAACAGAGAAAGGCCATAAACGATTTTTTGATGATCCAGGCGGAAAGGAGTACTCCCCTGTGTAACTTTGATGTCAGCCAGGACTACGGGATGAATAACGTCATTCCACTGCTTCATGTCCTGGAACAGATGCTGAAAAATCTGTCTGGGCAGGGGACTGGGGATGTGGGACTTCATCTCGTGGCCACATGAGTTCCCGGGTGGGGACTTGAAAAGGAGGAGGAGGAGGACATTGGGGCAGAGCAAATTTTCTGGTGAAATGAGTGGATTTTCTACCCCCCGGACAAGAGAGGAGGAGCAGAGAGCAGCTGCAGGAGGTAATAGGAGATGAGTAAGACGAGCAGATGACCCGCAAGCACCGGCAGTATACAGTGGAGAAAGGAGGCAGGGCGCCCTCGGGGTCACTTGTTTCAGATGGCCCCCAGCATGCTGATTTTCCTGGGTAGTGAAAGCCGAAAAAGTCACCATCCGGGAGAGGATGACTTCTGGCTCTCCACCCTATTGACCCTCGCTAAACCGTCCAAAATGGGGGCCTTTTCCCAGCTATTGAGAGGGAGGACAAACTAAAATACTAAAAGGGAAATCCTCCGTACTCAGTTGCCGCTGCCTATGTTTGGCAACGTCCCTCCTCTGACAGTTCTGACCGGGGGGTTCTTCAGCGCTCACGTACTACTGCCGCGGCTGCTGAGGGAAGGTGGGGGGTAGGAGCAGTACCAGCTCCATCAGCACAACCTAAGTCTGGAGTCACTGATGAGCCAGCTTCCTTCACCCGCCTAGTGAGGAGGGCAGTCCCAGCAGCAGCAGCAGCAGGACCTGGAGCAGACCCTGAACCAACAGGGGTGGCCCCACTTGGACAGCACTCTGCCACCCCAGTTAGAAGATCCCATGACTACTGGACAGCCAAACTGGGATTTTGTGGCCGCAACTTGCCGAGTTTGCAGTGGAGAAGCTGTCCTGCCCGGCCATAGTGTGGCATCAGAGCGGGTGTTCAGTTGCGGCGGGGCCATCGTTACCCCCAAGGAGAACCTGCTTGTCCATGGGAAATTTGGAACGACTGACCTTTGTCAAGATGAATCAGGCGTGGATCGGCCAGGATTTCCACACACCAATGCCTTAGGCATCAGACTACATCAGCCATGATGCCTCACCCAAACTGTGAGAAATGAGTCTGGGTTCAAATAACCTGCCTCAGCCACAATTCTGATGCCGCTACCCGCCTGATGCCACACATCTGCTGACAGTTTCTCCATCTGCCACCAACCATCTTTACCAGGGACTGTTATTGCCACCCACCTCCACACTCTGTCATTGTGCCACTTTATGTCTTCATGCTGCTGCTGCTGTTGCTGGTGCCGTGACATCCACACTGTGTCCTTGTGCCACTCTCTGACCTCATGCTGTTGCTCCTGCCGCTGTCACCTCCACTCTCTGTCATTGTGCCATTCTATGGCCTACTCCATTTTAATCAACCACCAGACTGTCATTGTGCCACTCTCTGACCTCATGCTGCTGCCCCCGTCACCGCCACTCTCTATCTTTGTGCCACTCTGTGGCCTATTCCTGTTTTTGCCACCTCCAGAATGTCATTGTGCCACTGTCTGACCTCATGCTGCTGCCGCCGTCACCTCCAGTCACACACAAAGTGCAACTCTGTGGCCTACTCCTGTTTTTGCCACCTCCAGAATGTCATTGTGACACTGTCTGACCTCTTGCTGCTGCTGTGGCTACTGCCGTGACCTCCACACTGTGTCATTGTGCCACTCTGTGGCCTACTCCTGTTTTTGCCACCTCCAGAATGTCATTGTGCCACTCTCTGACCTCATGCTGCTGCCGCCGTGACCTCCACTCTCTGTCAAATTTTGCCACTCCTGTGGCCTACTCCAGTTTTTTGCCACCTCAAGAATGTCATTGTGCCACTGTCTGACCTCAAAGCTGCTGCAGTGGCTGCTGCCGTAACCTAGAAAAATTGTGTCATTGTGCCACTGTCTGACCTCATGCTGCTGCCGGCCGCCCCATCCACTCCTGTCATTGTGCCACTCTTGGCCTACTCCTGTTTTTGGGCCCCCTCCAAATGTCATTTTGCCACTCTCTGACCTCTTGCTTCTGCTGTGGCTGCTGCCGTGACCTCGCCACTCTTGTCATTGTGCCACTCTGTGGCCTACTCCTTGTTTTTTGCCACCCCAGAATGTCCTTGTGCAACTCTCTGACCTCATACTTGCTGCTGCCGTGACCTCCACTCCTGTCATTGTGCCACTCTGTGGCCTACTCCAGTTTTTTGCCACCTCAAGAATGTCATTGTGCCACGGGCTGAACCTCATGCTGCTGCCGCCGTCACCTCCACTCTCTGTCATTGTGCCACTCTGTACCTAGTCCTGTTTTTTGCCACCTCCCGAATGTGATTGTGCCAAATGTCTGAAGTCATGCTGCTGCCGCCGTGAGCTCCACTCTCTGTGATTGTGTCACTCTGTGGCCTACTCCTGTTTTTGCCACCTCCAGAATGTCATTGTGCCACTGTCTGACCTCATGCTGCTGCCGCCGCCGTGACCTCAGCTCTCTGTCATTGTGCCACTCTGTGGCCTACTTCTGTTTTTGCCACCTCCAGAATGTCATTGTGCCACTATCTGACCTCATGCTGCTGCCGCTGTCACCTCCACTCTCTGTAATTGTGCCACTCTGTGGCCTACTCCTGTTTTTGGGCCCCCTTCCAAATGTCATTGTGGGCCCCTTCCTGACCTTATGCCCGTGCCGCCCCGTGAACTCCACTCTCTGTCATTGTGCCACTCTGTGCCTACTCCTGTTTTTTGCCACCTCCAGAATGTCATTGTGCCACTCTCTGACCTCATGCTTCTGCTGTGGCCGCTGCCGTGACCTAGAGATTGTGTCATTGTGCCACTCTCTGACCTCATGCTGCTGCCGCCGTCACCTCCACTCTCTGTCATTGTGCCACTCTGTGGCCTACTCCTGTTTTTGCCACCTCCAGAATGTCATTGTGCCACTCTCTGACCTCATGCTTCTGCTGTGGCTGCTGCCGTGACCTCCACACTGTGTCATTGTGCCACTCTGTGGCCTACTCCTGTTTTTTGCCACCTCCAGAATGTCATTGTGCCACTCTCTGACCTCATGCTGCTGCTGCCGTGACCTCCACTCTCTGTCATTGTGCAACTCGTGGCCTACTCCAGTTTTTGCCACCTCAAGAATGTCATTGTGCCACTGTCTTACCTCATGCTGCTGCCGCCGTCACCTCAACTCTCTGTCATTGTGGCACTCTGTAGCCTAGTCCTGTTTTTGCCACCTCCAGAATGTCATTGTGCCACTCTCTGACCTCATGCTGCTGCCGCTGTGACCTCCACTCTCTGTCATTGTGCCACTTGAGGGGCCTACTCCTTTTTTGCCACCTCCAGAATGTCATTGTGCCACTGTCTGACCTCATGCTGCTGCCGCCGTCACCTCTACTCTCTGTCATTGTGCCACTCTTTGGCCTACTCCTGTATTTGCCACCTCCAGAATGTCATTGTGCCACTCTCTACTCATGCGATGCTTTTGATGCTGTCAACCCTCCACACTGTTGTCATTGTGCCACTCTGTGCCTATTCCTGTTTTTTGCCACCTCCAGAATGTCTTTGTGCCACTGCTGACCTCATGCTGCTGTGGCTGCCGGGCCGTCACCTCCACACTCTGTCACTAATGTTGCCACCTTGAGCCCTAACCCTTGTTTCTTCCAGCTTTCGCTGGCATGACTTTATCAGGCTACATTCCCCCTTCAGTTTTTTGGTCAGTGTTGCCCTCTTAAGTGCCAAGGGAATTTTATAGTGAAGCGATTCTAAGAGCGGCGGCAGTCATGTGCGTGTCATACTAAAAACACAACATTGTATTAAACCAAACCAAGCTCCCTCTGCATATTTAAACAAGGCACAACGTTCTACAGCACCCGCAGGCTCTGTGCAGCCTGAAATACCTGTATTTTAACCGTGTTTCGTCCCGAAGTAATTCGGACCGAATTATTTTTTGTCGGGAAAAATTCGGCGAAGTTAGGAACCGAATTTTTGAGAAATTCGCCCATCTCTAGTAATGACTTGTGAATTTTTGGTAATAAGTATAATATTGGGGTCACAGGATACTTGATAATAAGAAAGTTCCTTAAATCTTGATCTATTAAATCCATAGAGAGGGCTTCATCAATAATGGTAGTTCATTTTTTTGAGAAATCCCATTTAGGGTCATTCCCCAATAAGTGATAAACTTTAGTGTCATTTAATTGCCTATATACTTCCTGTAGATAAATGGACATATCCATAATAACTATGGCCCCGCCTTTATCGGCCGGCTTTATGGTTATTGCTTGATTATGCATTAAATCATTTAAACCCTGAAATTCCTGTGCTGTGATGTTAGGATGGAAAAAATTATTTTTTTTTGTATAGATTGCAATTCTTGTACCTCTTTTTTTATCAATTCGATGAAAAATTTCAATAGCAGGCGAATTAATGCATGGAACAAAATTACTGCGAGATGGCAAATCATAATCTTTAAAATTAAATACTGATTTCTTTCAGATTTTGTCTGGAAAAGTACAAGGAGGCCGGGACAATTGGACTCACATCTTTCTTATTTGTATATATGCATATTCTGCCAGCTCTGCTTCGTACTTATGGTCCTCTTTGGAAAGGTGTTCGGAGTACGCCATCATTGAATTATTCTATGTATACCCTGTATGCTTTAAGTATATGCCGTTCAGGGTGGTTCACATTGGATATAGTTGGGATGTTGAGGACTGTAGTTGGCGTTGGAGTACGCCTTCACTGGTTTATTGAGGGGAATGATGCTAAGTGACTCGATTCACATTGTGGATCGTCTGTCGCTCTGCGTCTTTTGGTGGTGCAGCGTTTCTCCCTAACGGGGGAAATGATTGCATATAACCTTCCCCACATATTTAACTGGTGTTTATGGTTCCTCCATACCCACATTCCTGTGTTTTACCCCTGCTTAAGGCTGTTAAACTGATCCGCTCTGCCTTCCCGTAATTGCCCATGACTGCATTGCGCACGCGCGCTTAGGTTCGGAAAGCAGGAGCGTCTTGTAACCTTGGAGATCTCTGACCAATCAATAGTGAAGTGTTGGGCATGCGCATTACACTTTTAGAGACGCCGTCTCTCGGAGACATGCTGTTAGCAAGGTGATTGTGAGTCTAATTATGTTCCCTGCCTCCTTTTGTCTTTAATTATTTAATTATGTCGGTAATATCTTTGTAATTAATGTAATGGATGTTCTGTTTTCATTACATTATTGGCACTGTTCACTAGCATTTTCACTTTATGTATCAATTTATGTCTTTAACATTATAATTAGAGATGGCCGAATTTTCCT